>BSBN01002271.1:52500-54288 GCA_027924645.1 Cunninghamia lanceolata
TGCTCAATTTCCACTCCCCGAAGCATTTCGTCGCTTACCACGCCCTTCTTCGTCTCTGGGTGCCTAGGTATCCACCGTACGCCCTTTCATTTTTTGAACCTTGCCGCTCAAGGCCGTCTTAAGGAGCTACTATACTAAAGATACTAAAGACATGAAAGCATCTTATCAACGTCCATGAACGATAAATTAAATCATAGATAAAACTGCCGATTCTGACTGATCTGACCCGCAGAATCGAATTCTAAAACTAAAACTATTTAGTTTTCTCGCGGGATGGAGATAAGCGGACTCGAACCGCTGACATCCGCCACAGGGTCAACCACTGTCTATTGGACCTTCTCGATTAAGTCCACCATAGAAGGCCAACAATCGACAATAGCCTTCCCCCCGAACACAGCTCACAATTTTCACTGTACTGTGCTCTCCAAAGAGCAACTCCTCCCAAAAGTTGTTGACCCTAGGAATTCTTGAAGTTCTGAAGAATGAAAACTCCGGAAGAACCAGGAACGAAAAGATCTTCTTTTTTCCACCCGACTCTTTGGTCTTAAAAAAGAGTGCCCTTCTCCGACCCTTCCTGTCCAATCGGAAGGGACAGCTAATGCGTCCCACTTCTCAAATCAGGGTATATGGTCGGTCTGTTACCCCTGGATGCTGAAAGCATCCTTGGAGCGATCTCGTAGTTCCTACGGGGTGGAGATGATGGGGTCGGTCCATGGCATGACTTTTCCTTCTGCCCAATTTTTTGGGCTAAAAAGGGTTGAAGGGAGATAGTACATCAAGTTGTTCGCAAGGGCCAACTTGATCCTCTTCCCCGAGGATCCTAGAGGAAGGATCCCTAGCAGAGCCGCCGACTCCAACTATGGGCCATGTACGATCCATACTAGATCTAACCAACTACCCACCCTACCTTCTCTACGTTCTTGACAGTCTATCTTCGTCTCAATAGAGTTTTTCAGTGGCATGTTACGGTCCTTTCCCCCATTACTGAGAAAAAGTGAGCCACTGGTTCAGGTAAAAAATACTATCATTACCGCCTAGACAATCAGACATCCAACCCGTAATCGCAACGACCCGATTGCAAGAGCGGAGCTCTACCAACTGAGCTATATCCCCATAGATGGACAAATGAAGCAGGCAACAAATTGACCTGTCCTACTACATAGCACATAATATAATGTTTGGGCTATCCTGGGCTTGAACCAGAGACCTCGCCCGTGAAGTAAATCATCGCACCTATAATTAGATGAGAATCAGTTCTCTCTTCATTCAGGAGCGACTCATCCTTCCCGAACACAGCATACAATTTTCCGCTGTACTGCGCTCTCCAAGTGTGCTTGTTCCCCTTCCTTCTTCGCCAACGGCAAGAAAAGAAGGAAAAAAATTTGATGAGAAGAGAAAAGGAGGCATTAATAAGATCCTCCTAACCCAATCCCAGACACTCCAAGATCCTTTTTCGATCCTGCTTCTCCCATTGTTCATTAGGAGACGCATAACGATTTCCTAATGCACTGATCCGGGGATTGTTCATAGTGATTGAGCGAGTCGAAGACCAAGGAAGTATTTACTTCCAATATTATTTCTCCTCTTCTTATAACTAGAAGTAGTCTCCCGGCCGAAAAATTGAGAAAAAAAGAAAATGTTCTCATTTATTCCTTTCAGGAAGGGAAGATTTGGAAAAGGAAATCTTATACTATGGATTTCCCGCATCCTACGGAAAAAGCATGAAAAGACTCGAATGATATGATCCCTCCGTCACCCTAGAAAGGTGATCTCGTAGTTCTTGGTCTG
>BSBN01002272.1:0-110871 GCA_027924645.1 Cunninghamia lanceolata
GAATCATTTGAGATTCAACTAACCCCATATTCAAATGCCCATTTAGAAAATTTTAAAGAAGAGAAAGCAGGGCCGTTATCACATACCAATGAATAGGGCGTTCCAAACCTGATGATAATGTTTTCTTCAAGGAACTTGATAACTACCTCAGTTGTGGAAAACTTGTAGCAGGTGGCCTCAGTCCACCTTGTACAATAGTCTGTTACCGTCAATATAAATTTGTGTCCTGCAGAAGATGGGGGATTGATGACTCCGATAAAATCCAAGCCCCACTGTGCAAACGGTCTGGATTCGATCACAGGTTGCAGTGGATTGGCTGGATTTCTCCCTTTGTCTGCTGCAGTCTGACAGGTGTGGCAACTTCTGATGTGACTCTTAGTATCTTTGAACATAGTGGGCCAGTAATAGCCCGCCCTCAGTATTTTGTGTGTTGTAGCTAAATGGGAACCATGGCCGGTTTCGTACTTGTCATGTAGTTCTGTCAACACTCTATCAGCTTCAGTTCTGTTTATGCATCTCAGATAAATTCCATCATGGTTCTTCCTGAATAGAAAACCTCCTTGCACCATATAATTTTGTGCCTTAATCTTCAAAGCTCTCCTCTGAGAAGCCTTCATCCTGCTTGGGTACTTTCTAGCTATCAGGAAGGTGCTTAAATCATCGTACCAGCCTGATGCGTCTTGGGAATTCAATACATATTGTTATTTTATCAGATTTGGATCCATGTTTGCTATTGTCTGCACCAACGCCTGCCCTCTGACCAGCTTTGCGGGAATGATCTCCATGTCAAATTCTTGCAGTGTGGTGATCCATTTGGCTCTTTTTTCTCCAGGCTTGTTTTGCATCAGCAACATTTTTACTGCTGCGTCTGGTACTATGGCTTTGATTTGGCTGCGCAGAATGTAATGTCTAAATTTTTTCACAGCCTTTACTAATGCGAATGCCTGTCTTTCGATATCTAGATATCTCAGCTATGCATCCTTCAGAGGCGCACTCATAAATGCTATGGGCCTCTCTTCATTATTTTCACCTTTCTGTGTCAAGGTAGCCGCGACAGAATGAGAAGATGCAAAGGAGTAGATGTAAAACGGGCTTGTGTAGTCTGGACTTGCCAATACAGGGGCATCAGAAATTGCCTCCTTGATATCTTCAAATGCGGCTTTGGCCACTGGCGTCCATTCCATCTGTGCATCTTTCTTCAACATAGCATTCAACGGCTGCACGATCTCTGCAAAACCTGTTATAAACTTCTGAACAAAGTTAATTTTACCAAAAAATGATTTCAACTCTTTCCTACTGTTTGGTATTTGCAAATTTTTTATGGATTCTATTCTATCCGGATCAATTGAAATTCCATTTTCAGAAATGACATGGCCTAATAATTTACCTTCAGTTACGCCAAATATACATTTCTTAGGATTAAGGGAAATCCCATACCTTTCACATCGCTTGAGCACTTTTCTGAGGTCTTCAGCGTGGGTGGATGCATCCTTTGAATACACAGTTAAATCATCCATATACACAACAATGCATTTACCTGACAATCCCTGGAATGCAACGTCCATGGCCCTCTGAAAAGTGGCACCTGCATTGATCAAACCAAAAGGCATTCTTCTATATGCATAATTTCCCCATTTGCAAGTGAAGGTGGTTTTTAGTCTATCTTCTCCATCAATTAAGACCTGATTATAACCTGAAAAACCATCTAAAAAAGACATCATCTTTGCGCCATTTACTGCTTGCAGTACTTCGTCTATTAGGGGCAAAGGATAATTATCCTTTTCAGATGCCCTGTTTAAATTTCTAAAGTCTACGCACAACCTGATGTCTCTGTTTTTCTTCCTCACTGGTACTAAGTTAGCTACCCAGACAGAATGTCTGACTGGGAAAATTATTCCAGCAGACAGTAATTTTTTAACTTGCTCAAAGATTAAAGGCTCTAGAATGGCATTTACAGGCATCTGTTTCTGCCTAAATGGTTTGACTTCTTTTCTTAAAGGTATTACGTGAGTTATGATGGACTCATCAAATGTTTTCAAGTCTTCATAAGTCCATGCTATGACATGTTTATATTCTTTTAGAACGTCCAGAACCTCTTTTCTAATTTTCTCAGAGCAAGCTTTCCCAATTAGTACACTTTGTGGATCTAGCTTAGTCCCTAAGTTATGTAAATCACACCTACCCCCTTCTGTTTTGGGTAAGTCTTTCTGTCTTATTACTCCGTCGAAGTCAAAGATGTGTTCTAATTCAATTACTCCTTTTGGTAAGAAGTTGCTCTTTAAGTTGATCATATCTTCTTCGTCCCATGTTACTTCAGGCCTTTCTTGTTCATCAATGATTTGGGCCTCAAATGCCTCATTACAAGTCAAAAAATTAATAATTTGCTGATCCCCTCCAAATACCTGAAAGTGCGTAACGTTGTCTGGTATACTGGGCACGTTAACTAGCTCAACAACAAATCGTCTTAATCCTGACAATGTCAATGGTTCTAATTTACTAGCAGCAACTACTAACGCATCTGGCCTGTGGTTCAGCTCTCTAGGAATGTGCTCTATGTTAAAAGCATCAAACGAATCCATTAAACCCCATACTCTATGTCTGTAACTAATCATTTTCTTATAATTGCAGGTATATAGTTTCCTCACTTGTCTGACTACTAATTCAGAGTCTGAAAATACTCTGATGTTTTTTACCCCTTTCTTGATGGCCATGACAAGTCCTAAAATTAGGGCCTCATATTCAGCAATATTGTTAGTGCAGGAAAATTGTAATCTATATGCTGCCAAATGTGATTTACCTTGAGGATCTACGAGTTCAATACCCGCACCTGCGCCCTGTTTTGATTTGGACCCATCACATTTTAGCGTCCACATGCCATCTTTTCTTTTCTGATCTTTTACCTTGGCATACTTTGTCCCTTTTATTGCCTGTGGGGTGTTGTCTTGTTTATTCATGGGTTTTTTCGTTTGGTTATCTTGCATATGTGTGTTTTTAGTTTGCAACTCAGAAAGATAACTACCCTTGTCCTCTATTTCTTTTCCTAAATCTGGAATCAAGGCATCTATATTATCCTGAACATATCTCTGTGTTGGATCAGGATTCTCATTTTCCTCTTGTGACTCTACCCTCCTTATGCACTTTTTGTACTCATATTCAATGATGTCTTTGCATATTTCATAATTCTCCTCAGAATGTTGCCTATCATGGACTCTACACCTATTTTTATATAACTTACATTGGACTGGGAGATTGTGTGTAACACACTCTTCCACCTCTCGCCTAATGGCATGACCAAATTTGTCTACTGCATTGTTTTCTTCATCTGAAGAATTTCCGTCAGACTCAATGAATAGTGCCGTTCTATTGCTGACACACTTTTTTCTAATGTTTAACATCATAATCTCTTCAATCTGCATCCCATTGTTGGTAATTCTATAGACACCTGGTTCAACAGCAGCATATAATATTTCATTAGTTCGATTATACTCTGTTATCATATGTTTCATTCTGGGCTCTGCCTCTATTCTGATCTGGTTTGGGATGCCTCTCCAAGGTAAACACATGTGTGAAAAGTCAGTAGCCATATATCCGTTTAATGTCTTGGACCAATCCCTACTTAGCAACATTCCATAATTTACGGGTATATCCACTACTTGAATGTCAATGATTTGGCTTACCCTAGGGTCTGAAGCTAATTGCACTTGAATGTTCATGAGTTCTCCTATCACGCTAACCTCGGTCTTATCTAATTGCGTGACAACCTTGGCAGATTTGGTGGGAGTCAGCCCGAGAGTTTTACATATTCCTAAGGGCATTACGTTGGCTGAAGCACCAGAATCTACCATGCAATTGTGTATATTCTTCCCACACAACCTAACAGTTAACAAGAAAGGGTGAGTATCCCTCTTATCCGCATGTATTACCACATTTGTATTGGAAGGCTGCTCAACTTTCTTACCTTTCTCCTTAGGTGGTGAATCACTATTAGGAACAGCTATATCAGCAGACACCTTGTTTGTTATGGATGTATCCAGGGATTTTAAAAAATCATTTCTAATCCCTGGGGTCTTCAATAATTCATTTTGAGGTATACTGACCTTAATTTTCTTTATTTCCTCTGATAAGTAATTCATTAATCTTGTCGTCTCTATTGCTTCTGTCTTACTTGTTTGATCCTTTTGCACTGTTGTTCCATTATTTGTGTGCTGACTAGCTTTAAGTATGGCAAGATTGTTGCTAGCATTCTGATCTGGGGGTGTATTGATGTTATTCGGAGGAGTGGAAGTGGTGAAAGGTCCTCCCGGCCTAGGGTTGTTCCTCAAATTGTAGGTGTGGCTTTTATTTGTCTGTTGAAAGGCCTGCACCTCTTCTGTTTCATTTAATATCTCATTTTCAGATTCAAAAGGAAACTGAAAAGCATTTAACACAAAGGCTGATTCAGGATAAAGACTTTCACAACAGCATGGCTCATCCTCTAGCAATTCATCCTCTTTCTCTTCTGCAGTTGCAAAGGTAAACGTTTCTAAGACTAATGCTGTGTCATATTCTAAGGGTACTACCTCATTACCCTTAGGAATGAGAAATTCAGAGGTAGGAGGCTGTACATCTATGTTGAAAATACTAGCTGCCAAGTGGAACTGTGGACAGTCGTGCTCAGCATGGGCATTGGTATTGTGAAATCTACACCAATTTTTGGGTGCTGTACTGGCCATTTGTATGCTAGTCGTTTGTTTTGTACCATGATTATCTGTATTCTCAAAAGGAGAAGCCAGAGTACCGTTGTTGGGCCCAGTGTTCCATGTCTTGGGTGGCCTAGGTTGATTCTGATTTCTGTTATTATTGCCCCAGGTCCTATTATCTATCACTGGCCCCCTATTTTGCATTGGTTGCCCCTGACTGGGGCCTTGATGCTGATTGTAGTTTTGGTTGCTTCTTCCATAGAGGTTCTCATTTCTTAGCTGTGTCACTTTGGTTGTTAATCTTTTCAAATGTGTAGTAATTTCTTTGATTTCTTCCCTATCCTCTTGTGCTTTTGCCATAGTTACATCCCTAGGAAGTTGGAAGAAAGGCTGACCATTATTTTGACTGTTATTGGAAGTACTAGCCGTGTAAGGAGTTATAGCTTGGATTGGAGTAGGATTATACACAGGTGTGTAAGAAGGAACCGGATTTACTAGTGGAGCGTGCTGCACAGGGACTCCATTCCATGGGTGTGCCTGATTCTACACCCCAAAATTTCCTCCATGTGTTGATGATTACAATATACAGCCTTCTAGCCCTCCTTCTAGTGCCAGAAAACTGTTGATGATTGTTTTGATGCAATCATAACAATAAGTTAAAATTCACATATAGTGAACTGAAACTATACTTGAAAGATAAGAAGGAATCATTTGAGATTCAACTAATCCCAAGTCTACAATGGTTCGGTTGGTCAAGTTCAGTTGGTCAATGTGAAGCTATAATGTTCAAGGGGCCTTACGTAGTTTAGGTTTGTTTGTGGTTTACTGGACTAAGATTGTGCAAAAGATCATGAGATATGTCAATACTTTTCATTCCTTTGCATAAAAGTGTTACTGTGCTGCAAGTTTTAGATGGTTTTCTTGAATTATTGCAGCTTTCTCCTTCATATACTTATGAAAACTGTCTACTTTTAACTCAGTTATGCATACTTCTTCAAATTTGAGACAATTTCCTTTAGATTTCTACATTTTCAGCTAAATATTTCAGATGGGTTGGGAAAAGTTAGAAAGATCTAATCTATACCTCATTAAATCTACCGAAGGATCTAATTGTTTCTGTTATGCACTATGTAAATACCACAGTAATTTGATCAAATCCACAGTAAAAACCTTAAATGCAAGTTCTGAGCATTTTCACAAACATACATTTAAAATTGCAAGCTCTCAAAGAAAATATTTCAAAACACAAAGAAGAGCAGGAGAACACTCAGAAGATAGATGCAGAACTCCAGATTCTATTGTATTAGAAACGAATAGTCATACATGATTTACAATGTAGGAATGACTCTTAGTTTCATTGATCATACTACAGAGTACTTACAAGCTTTATAGATACAGTAAGGCAGCCAGACATTCCACGCGCACCTTACTGCAGACAAACAGGCGACCTCCTTCTTCTACTTCTAATCTAAGCTAAGCTAACTTGCTGTATATTCCTAAAAATCTCTGTTATAGCCCCTGTTGTTTTCCTAAAATCCCTGTTGTAAAGTATTACAGTGTAGAGAGGCACAATATAAAGACCTTCTGATTGTCCTCACTACAACAAAAAACCTAATTAAACCCCTGGTTCAAACCCCTGGTTACAGCAATAAATACAGATGAACCAGTCCTCCAAAATATCTCTGAGCAGTGTCAAATCTGGGCGAAATATTGCCCCTTCTGAGAAGTTCTGGCAGCTCAGCAATAACTCTTGTTTGTCTGTTATAGTAATACTCTCAGCTGCAACCTTGTTCTTCACTTGAATGGCCTTGACTTCTTCGCACTTCATCTTTACTTCCTGCTCCTGAGATCGGATTTCCTTCCTCCATGATGTCACTGTGATCAAGTTCCAGCTGCTTCCTCAACTGCAAGCCTGCAAGACAAGACAAGCAATAAGTATCAAGTTTATCGAATGAACAGCAAGAAACTTAAAATAATCATTTAGATCATGGTGACTATGCAAAATTGTGGAAATCGGGTCCCAAAATTAGCAGAAACCGCGTTCAAAATGTACACAGACTGTTCAAAACCCATCGGGTCAACTATCGCTGACCAAAAAAAATGCTACTGGCAGCCAAAAAACGTTTAAAATTTCCATCGCATTCCATCCTTCCCGCCCATCGGCGTGACTATCGCCATCAGCGGGCCCTAAAATTCCTTCGCCGATGTTCTCCGTTGGGCCGATGGCCTTTTCCTTTGTTTTCTGCCATCGGCGTGTCAAAAAACTGCTCGGCCGATGTTCTTTATTTGGCCGATGCTCTTTCATTTCGCTCACCCTCCATCGGCGAGAATTATGCCGATATAGCCCTTAGCGGCTTGCATTTCTTCCTTATCGGCGTGAGATTCGCCATCGGCGAATTCCAAATCTTTTCCGTCGATGCCCATACCTTGGCCGATGCTCTTTCGTCGGCCTGACTCCTGCCGATATCGCCCTCGTTGTTCGCCATCGGCGAGAGATACCCCCCTCGGGGTGACAATTTCAAACACTGCCGATCGCATTTGTTACACCGATGGCAAAAGGCCATCGGTATGTCTTCGTTTTATCGGCGAAAGCCTAATGCACAGCCCCGATAGCAAATGTTATGCCGATACCTCACATCGGCCACAGTCTCACCGAAGCTTCCGAACTATTGAACCATTGAACCAAAAAAGAGGTTCAATGCGCAGGTTCAAACCTGTGAAAAAACAATTCTAATGAATAAATAATGGTGACCACAGTGTTTGATGCACTCCCTGCAAAACAATCAAATGCAACATACAGAGTGGAACCCAGACAAAATTGCCCATGACCCGGAACCACTAAGTATGAATTTTTTTAAAATTCAAAACGAATGCCAACAAGAAAAAAGGCAAACAACTGACTGTTTACTATGCAAAACCTGATAGTACATTTTACCTAAGTGATCATAACTTGCAAAATAGGATGAATTTTAAGATGGTTCAAAAAAGAAACCCTGGCTCATTTTTCACAAGGAATCCAACCATATTATGCAATGGTACTGAAAATGCAATTTTCTATATTTTTAACAAGGTTTGCAAATTTGACTCTCTTTTCCCTTTACCACCAGACAGAACAAACACAAGCAGAAGTAAAAAGCAAAGCGACAACAGGGGTCCTCGTTTTGCTAAGGAGCAAAATGGGGCGTGTTGTGAACATCACAACACAATATACAAAGAAACTAATTTGGCAACAATTTTAATACATCCACTTATTCAATTTGCATATATATTTAATTGCATAAATTTATAATTATAAATTGAATATTTGTTCTTTATGTCATTTAGCTTTCCAATAAAGTGCATGACCACTAGTCTCCCCTCTTGGCTTAACATTGCTCTAGTTGTTTTATTGCTATATTAATCTAATGAATTATTTGAGAATGAAAATGTGATTTAATGTGGTCACCCTCAATATAAGTTGAAATATGTGTCACTATACACTCATAATCAATGTCTAATAATGGTCATAGATAAGCATGAAGGCACAAAAAAGTGGTGTGTAATGGTGTGATTATCAAATCACATGTATAGCTAAATAGTCCATAATGGGAAAAATAGCACAATAGATCTTGTGAGTGGAGAGATAAGATGTCCATGATATAAATATATAGCTCAATAGTTACATGTAAGATGTGAAAGGAGGGAAAACATGATGTCCCTATTGTAAATGATGTGGCAATAAGAGTACAATATGTTGGGGGAAGGCAAATTATATGCCCCCGATCTAATGTGGTAATTCTAAAAATGTGATATGTTAATGTAGGCTCAATATGTAAGATTTAAAATCATGGTATGGAAATATAGGATCAAAGTATAAGTTTTAGATAAAACAAGGTAAGCTCAATAAGTGACTCTAGGAGTGTGATATAACAATCTAAGATCAGTGTAAAGGCTCTAATAAACAAGATATATATAACAATATAAGATCAACAAGATATAAGCAATAGTACAAAAGACTAAGGAACACACATGGCCATGGGCATAAAATACAAGGCAAGAAGTAACATTCAATAAAAAGAGGAAAGGAGATGGAAGCAAAAGATAAGCAAAGGCAAGTGAGCAACACAAGTGGGAAATAAAAGAAAAAAGGCAAAGGTGAGTAAAGTGTATGTAAACAAGAATAGGAGGAAATATGTCAAGCAAGGAAAATGGAAACCAAGATTCCCCCCAAGTGGGGAAGATAAGCATGAAACAAAATATGGAAGGTGAGATAAGTGTAAAAATTAAATTAGAACAAACAAGTCGTAATAAAAAGGCCAAAATATATGGACATACAAGGTAAATGGATCAATAGGTGAGGGGATCATAACATATGTTAACATAATTAAAAAAGAATCAAATAAAAATGATATAAAGCACAAGGAAGAAGTTACATGAACAACACTTGACACATGTTCAAAGCCACTACTATCAACACATGCACCAATAAAGGTGTCTTTGTGTCATCCGTGCATGCTAACTAGGAACATGGACATAAACATAAATCCAAGAAAAAGGAAAGCAAAAAGCACAAAATATGGTGAGTAATAAGAAGTGTGTGTAAGCAATGAATTCATCTCTCATATTGGGTGGTTTCTATTTTATGTCATGTAACCTCAATATAGTGTGGGTTATGGTGAACAAGACTAGGATCTTGACATTCATGTGACTTGTTTTTCCATGATTCATCTTATCAAGTGAGGAATTTTTGTGCTCATGAGTATGTGTAATGTTTATCTTGCATTTGTCTATAATTTCTTGAACTTTACGTATTGATGCAATGCCTCTATGCTTAGAATATCCATGTGTGTGATGAAAAGTAGGTTTAGTATATGTATAAGCCATATGGGAAGTAGGAGAACAAGGATCAAAAGATAAATCATGAGAGAAATGTTTTGTCCATATATATTATCCTTATGTGAACTAGGGTTAGAGAAATAGTCAATGAAAGCATGAGCCAACTTTGTGAAGGAAGTGTAAAGCAAACAAGATGCATCAAAACATTACAAATCTTTACCACTTAAGTATAATCTAAACTCACTAATAAGTAAGATGGTGTCACCTAAATGTTCATATGTTATTAATAACAATTGCATGTCTGCATGTTGTTAGAATTTTTTGGAAATGGATTTATATATATCTTTAAATTATTTTTAGCAAGTGACACCAATGGATTTCTATTGTCATATAGTATGAAATAATTAAAATAAGATATAAGGGATTTTGATACCTAGCACATATTAAGCTGAACATGATACATCTAAACTGCATATAGTAGTTACAAATTTTGAACTAGTTCTTTGCCTTCAGGTGCAAAAAGAGAGATTGGTTGTGTGGCTATAAACGATCCTAGTTTGCCAAACTAGGGTTTGACAAACCCTAGTTTAGGGTTTGTCAAAGTAGGGTGAAACTAAATTCATCTTTTCAAATTTGACAAGATGAATTTAGTTTCCCCCTAATTTGACAAACCCTAATTTCTTTTGAAACTAGGGTTTGATAGTTCTTTCATAGTCTCAAGCAAATTTTCTATTTTTTTTGGAATTTTTCTTATTAACTATAATGACAAACCCTAGTTTGCCAAACTAGGGTTTGATCTAATTCTTTAATTGTCTTAAGCAAATTTCTTGCATTTTATTGAATTTTTCTATATTTTATTAATTGTAATGACAAACCCTAGTTTGCCAAACTAGAGTTTGATAGTAGCAATTTTTTTGTATTTTATTGACCAGGTAATGGAATGACATTTTTTTCTAATGGAAGCCCCTATCGGCAAGCATATGGGGCCTTGAAATGTTGGCAAGCATCCATTTCAAACAAAACTTGCTTATACATAGAAATGGTGGCAAATTTACGCACCTATGGGCTCGACGTGTATGCTGATGTGGGGTCGTCGCCTGTCGTAGAGCTCCCACCTGTCGCCTTCAAACCTATTGCCTTCATCTAGGTTCCCTATTGCCTTCATCCGGGTTCCCTATCACCTTCGTCTGCGGGTGCCTTTCACTGCTACGCTCTCAAATGACAAAATAACTGTCATTTGAGAGTTTTAACCTATTTTATAAAAAACAATAAAATAATGTCTTCGCTCAAAGACACTCTTCGATCGAAGGCATTATTTTATTATTTTTATTTGGCGCTCAACCACCTTCATTCACAGTACCCCTTCAAGTGAACGTCCTATTGATTTAAGATTTGAATTGGCTAACAAACCTTCGTTCGAAGGAAAGACCTTCGAACGAAGGTGCCTGCTAGAGATTTTTTGGCACCTTCAATTTTTCTTCATCCACAAAAGTGTAACCCACTATTGTGGGATCACCCACTACTCATTTGTATATTGTGCTATTGTTTAATTAAGTTTGGAAAATGGTTAAAAGTGAAAGTGCATAAATGGTTTTATAGAACACTAATTCACCCCCTTCCCCCTTTCTCAGTGTTCCTAACATTCAACATGGGGAAGGTGTGGTTGGAATTTCATGGGGTATCAAAAGAGGAGTTAGTTCTTTTGAAAAATGGGTTCTTTTATTTGGGTCCCCCTAGCAACTTTAAAGGGTTACATATCTCCTAAATGCCATGTGAGCCATCTCAAGTTGTAGATGGGAAAAATCGTGTTGATCCCAAGTGCAAGGAAAAAATGGTGCTATTTATGAATGGAGAAATAGACACCAATGTGGGAGTGATACATATAGTTAGGATTGAGAATATATAACAAGGACAACAACTAATCCCCTATATAGAGACAATCCTTATTCTTTCTCTAGGTAAGGAGGTTCTATATAAAGATAAATTTTGAAAACATGAATTAATCTATAAATTTATCGCCTTGTAGCCTAGCCTTAAAAATCTAATAGGATTAGTGTGTTATTCACTTGCAACTCCTATGTATAATGTTTACTCTAATGTTCTTGGAAAGGGTACATGGAAACATAGATGCTCATAAAATCTTGGTAGGTATTATTTAATTATTATTATTCTCTAGGATACTTAGGATATTGTTGTAATGGCATCGCATAAAAAGGTTATGCAAAAATGTCAACAATGGGAGTTACATAGTTATTGTCATCAATGAAATTGATCATCTCTCATATATAGCATTTGGGAGTTACATTAGGGTAAGTAAAGCATATTGTCATAATTGTTGGAACCCATGGTAGTTGTCATCTTCATCATGGAGCAATAGTCTTGGGAGTGGTGCCTACTAGGAGTTTATGGGGTCAAAGTGATGAAGGGGGCTTGATGAAGGGGGTAAATCACAAAACACACAATAACAGATATTAAACATAGCAAATAGAACTTTCTTTTATTGAACTGGGCAACTCATTACATTACAGAAGCTCAATTACAATCAGAGGATGAATCCTCTACTAGCTGCAACACATTACAGCTTTCCCAACCTCAAGACTCTAGAATCTTCAGCCTTCTGTAACCCCAAATCAGTTAGGGTTTCTGTTTTCCCACCTATTCTTGACTCTAGACTGGCCTCCTTAACTCTACTACCGCCCAGGGTTCCCAAAATAGTCATAAATAGCACTTTTTGGCGGCCTCCAGCTGAATTTCGAAATTTGCAATTCCCACCAAAAGTAGGTCAACTTCCGGGAAGCATAACTTTTGATCCGGGTGTCCGATTAACGAACCGTTTTAAGCGCTGGAAAGCTCACGATGTGAACTATCATGTAGGAAATTCATAAATAGATTTTCATCAACTTTTTAGGATGTTATGGGAAGTTTTAGTGCCTCATATCTCGTTCCAGAAATTTTCAGGGGCTTTTCAGAAAACAAAAACTTTAATATCTTTCAACTCACAAATGATCTTTTCCTGATTCCTTTGCCAAAGGTCTTATATTTCCATTATGTAAATTTCTAGAAGTTTTTGCTTTGTTACGTGCCCAAATGCAAACTTTCTAAAAATAGCAGGTACAGTTTCCAAAATAGGCAGGTCGCTATTTTTAGCAGTTTTGGAAAAACTGAAAGTCCTACATTATTATTCTAGATATTATGGAACCAAAAACACTAATTATGGAAAGAAATGAAAACAACTACAATGATTTTGAATTAACTTCTTTTTGGGTGATGCAAGATTACCCTTACACCACTGGATGCTCCTGCATCAGACACCCAGGGTAATTTGAGAAGTGACCCTATCACGTCTCAGATGTTTGTGTGAGGAAAACCCAAATGGTCAACCTCTACCTTAGACAACTAAGAAGAATCTTCAATAGGCCTTCCTTTCCATTTTACTAGATATTCTTCATATTGCTTGTTCCGAGTACTTCTTCCCACACGGGTATCCAAGATCTCTTCTATCTCCTCCATTGAAGTAGATGTCGGAATACTCCACTGCACTTCTGTTGGTCCATCCTCTGTTCCACCTTCATGATATTCTGATAAATCAACAATGTTGAAAATAGGGGAAATATTGATCCCACTCGGCAGCTCTACCTCATATGCATTTCCTGAATCATGCTTCTTTAGGATGCTGCATGGTCCAAATTTCTTCATTTTCAACTTATTGTATGTTCCAATTGGGAACCTTTCTTTTCTCAAGTGAACCATGATTTCATTGGCTACCTGGAATTCCTTATATCTCCTCTTCTGATCTGCCTTAGCCTTGTACTAAATATTTATTTTATTAATGTGCTTTCTCACCTCTTCATCCAAATTCTTCAGATGTTCTGTAAAGTCTTCAGCTTCAGCACTTATCTTTTCTCCATTGTCCAGCTTCCTTAACTCAGAAGCATTTCTTGGGCTATTGCCATATACAATCTGGAATGGTGTTTTACCAGTACTCCTATTGAAAGAATTGTTGTAAGCAAATTCTACCTGTGGTAAAATCAAATCCCATCCCTTGGGCTTATCTCCTACTAAGCATCGTAGCAGGTTACCCAAACTCCTATTCACCACTTCAGTTTGTCCATCAGTCTGTGGATGGTGTGCAGAACTAAACTTCAAATCTGTATTCAACTTCTTCCACAATGTCCTCCAGAAATAACCAACAAACTTGGTATCTCGATCTGAAACTATGCTCTTTGGTAGACCATGTAGTCTCACCACTTCCCTGAAAAAATAACTCTGCAATATGAACAACATCATTAGTCTTCTTACAAGGAATAAAATGTGTCATCTTTGAGAATCTGTCCACCACCACAAAAATAGAATCATGCCCTCTCTGTGTCCTTGGTAAACCAAGAACAAAATCCATACTAATATCATCCCATGGCTTCTCTGGTACAAGTAATGGTTGATACAACCCTGTATTTTGACTTGTTCCTTTTGCCATCTAACATACTCTGCAACTCTGCACAAACTTCCTCACATCTTGCTGCAACTGTGGCCAATAATAATTTTCACCAACAATAGAAATGGTCTTATCTCGACCAAAGTGTCCAGCCAGTCCTCCACTATGCTTCTCTTTAATCAAGTTCTCTCTTATGGAACTCCTTGGAATGCACAACTGGCTTCCTCTAAACAACATGCTGCCTTGGATTATGAAATCCAACCATTTTGTTCTGTCCAAAGTAACAAGCTCCAAACAAGCTTTCCAAGCCTCTGCAAAATCTGGATCTTCAGGATACAAACTTTTGAGCTCATCAAACCCAACAACCTCTATCCTCATTTTTGTCAACAAATTGTGCCTTCTGCTCAAGGCATTTGCAACTCTGTTGGACTTCCCACTCCTATGCTTCAAAATAAAGGTATAACTCTGCAAAAACTCAACCCATTTTAAGTGCCTTTGGTTCAACTTCCCTTGACTATTAATATACTGCAAAGCCTGATGATCAGTATATAAAACAAACTCTTTTGGCAACAAATAATGTCTCCATTTCTTCAAAGCCTAAACTATTGCATAAAATTCCTGATCATAAACAGAATACTTTTTCTTGGCATCATTAAGCTTCTCACTAAAATAGGCAATGGGCTTACCTTCTTGGCTCAAAACAGCTCCTATACCACTACCACTAGCATCACAATCTACCTGAAATACCTTATTGAAATCTGGAAGTACCAAAACAAGTTGTTCTACAACTTTCTGCTTCAATGTATCAAAGCTCTTGTCGGCTCCTTTAGTCCATCTAAACTCTTTTCTATCCCCTCTCATTGTTTCAGTTAGGGGTGCACAAATGCTACTGAAATTCCTGATAAACTTTCTGTAAAAACTTGCCAAACCATGAAAAGATCTTACCTCCGTTGCACTCCTTGGTGTAGGCCACTCAATGATAGCCCTTACTTTTTCTGGGTCCATCTTAAGACCTTCCTCTGAGACAACAAATCCCAGGTATACCAACTCCTTCTTTGCAAAATTGCATTTCTTCAGATTAATCAACAACTTCTCCTCCCTCAGCTTCTCTAGAACTCTTTTGATATGCATCAAATGCTCATCCCAAGTCTTACTGAAAATCAAAATATCATCCAAATAAACAATAACAAAACTTCTCAAAAATTCTTTAAGTACCTCATTCATGAGCCGCATGAATGTGCTCGGTGCATTGGTTAGCCCAAATGGCATGACTAACCACTCATACAAACCTTCCTTTGTCTTGAAGGCTGTCTTCCATTCATCCCCTTCTCTGATACGGATTTGGTGATACCCACTCTTCAGGTCAATTTTCGTGAAGTACTTGGCTCCACTCAAACAATCCATGATGTCATCTATTCTTGGCAATGGAAATCTATACTTGATTGTTATCTTATTGATGGCTCGAGAGTCTGTACACATCCTCCATTCTCCATCTTTCTTAGGTGCTAGTACTGCAGGTACTGCACATGGACTTAGGCTCTCCCTTATCAGTCCCTTCCTCAACAACTCCTGAACTTGTCTGTTTAGTTCTTCATTCTCTGCAGGGGTCATTCTATGGGCTGCCTTGTTTGGCAAACTAGCTCTTGGTATCAAATCCATTTGATGACTTATCTTCCTTACTAGTGGTAAACCTTCTGGTACATTATCAGAGATAATGTCCTGGAACTCTTCCAACATATCTGAAACTTTTGCTGGTACATCTTCACATTTCTCTTGACTAATCTTAGGAATCAATGCAAAGCAATGACGCTCATGCTTCATACCCTCCAAAAATTTCCTACCATCTACCAAACAAATTATGGCAGTACTACATACCTTTTCTTCCACCTCCTTCAAGGGCTTCAACTTATAATGAACTCCATCCTTTGTTAGGGATATGTGTTTGCACGGCCATCATGGACAGCGCTCCTATCATACGGCCACGGCCTCCTCAACAGCATATGACATGCATCCATCGGTATGATATCACACAGCACCTCATCATGGTAGTCACCAATCTTAAACTTCACTAAACACTGCTCATTGACCAAAGCTCTATGGTCCTTCTACAACCATGCAATCCGATATGGATGCGGATGCTTTCTTCTTGTCAACTTCAACTTGTCAACCATCTCCTCTGAAACAAGATTATCAATGCTTCCACTATCAATAATAATATCACAACACTTACCCTCACATTTGCACCTTGTGTGGAATAAACTCTTCCCTGATTGGGTTCTTTCTCCTCATTCAGCAAGGTTCTTCTGACAACTAGGATTTCTCCCCTTTCAGCATCTTCAGAATGCTCAGAATGTGCATCTTCATCTACATGTGCAACTCGTGCATTACCTTCAGGTCTTCTATTTGTCCTTCTTTGATGTTGTGGACACTCATATGCTTGATGCCCTTCTTCTCCATATTGGAAACAGGTTCCTCTAAAACCTCCTCTTCCAGGTCCTTGCCCAGGTTTGCCTCTTCCTCTTCCTCTTTGATCACCATTGTTCTGGTCATGAGGGCGGTAGGTATTATCCCCTCTTTGATTTTGACTAGTGCCTGTTTCTTCACTTTTCTTTTGATCTTCATTACGGCCTCCACAGGGTCTTCCACCAGTCCTTCCACCTTGACCTCTTCCCCTTTGCTTGCTATCAAATATTTTGTTCAGCTTCTCTTCCACCTTCAGGGAAAACTGGTACACATCTTCTATGGTGGTCATTCTGACTAGGCTCAACTCCTCTTGAATACTTGGCCTCAACCCATTAATGTAATGGGCTACCTTCTCCTTGTTGGGCTCTGCATGGCCTGTCCTAATAGTAATTTTATAAAACTCTTCTGTATACTCCTTAATAGACTTGTTACCTTGCTTCAGTCCTTGCAACTTCTTCAGTAATTCCATCTCATAGTCCACAGGAATGAACTGCTTCTTCAGTTTCTCCACCATTCGATACCATCTGGTGATCTTTGTTTTTCCTCTTCTGTTCCTCTCTAATTGGACCTCCTTCCACCAAATATTGGCATGGCCCTTCAACTTTGTTTTTGCAAACTTAACCCGATCTGGGTCCTCCACATCTTCATACTCAAAATACTCCTCCATGTCATTGATCCAATCAATAAGTTGTTCTAGATTCAAATCTCCAGAATATGTAGAAACTTCGATCTTGGGCCTCTTTCCGATCTTTGAAATGACCCTCAACAACCTTACTTCTGCAGCATCTTCGGCAGCTTCTTGTTCTTCCTCAAATAGCTCTTCTTCAACTTCATCTTCACTTTCTTCTCTTGTCCTCAGCTCAAACCCTCTTCGTAGCTCCTCTTGCAATGCATTGATTTGCCTTTGTAGGGCTCTAAAACCCTCTTCCATCAAAGCATTCCTCCCAACATGATTTCTTCATGGAGGCATCTTGGTCTCCGCAGCAAACCCACAACCTCAAGTCCTGGTGCAAACTGCCTCACGGTCGACTATTTGTCTACACACTCAGGAACCCTCGCTCTGATACCACTTGATGAAGGGGGTAAATCATAAAACACACAATAACAGATATTGAACACAACAAATAGAACTTTCTTTTATTGAACTGGGCAACTCATTACATTACAGAAGCTCAATTACAATCAGAGGATGAATCCTCTACTGGCTGCAACAAATTACAGCTTTCCCAACCTCAAGACTCTAGAATCTTCAGCCTTCTATAACCCCAAATCAGTTAGGTTTCTATTTTCCCACCTATTCTTGACTCTAGACTGGCCTCCTTAACTCTACTACTGGCCAGGGTTCCCAAAATAGTCATAAATAGCACTTTTTGGTGGCCTCCAGTTGAATTTCAAAATTTGCAATTCCCACCAAAAATAGGTCAACTTCCGGGAAGCATAACTTTTGATCCGGGTGTCCGATTGATGAACCGTTTTAAGCACCAGAAAGCTCGCGATGTGAAATATCACGCTAAAAATTCATAAATGGATTTCCATCAACTTTTTAGGACGTTATGGGAAGTTTTAGTGCCTCATATCTCATTCCAGAAATTTTCAGGGGCTTTTCAGAAAACAAAAACTTTAATATCTTTCAGCTCACAAATGATCTTTTCCTGATTCCTTCGCCAAAGGTCTTATATTTCCATTATGTAACTTTCTAGAATTTTTTGCTTGTTACGTGCCCAAATGCAAACTTTCTAAAAATAGCAGGTACAGTTTCCAAAATAGGCAGGTCGCTATTTTTAGCAATTTTGGAAAAACTGAAAGTCCTACATTATTATTCTGGATATTATGGAACCAAAAACACTAATTATGGAAAGAAATGAAAACAACTACAATGATTTTGAATTAACTTCTTGTTGGGTGATGCGAGATTGCCCTTACACCACTGGATGCTCCTGCATCACAAAGATGCCATTAGTTGGTTTCTATCTTGGGTACTATTATATAAATTTTAAGCCACTTTAAACTTATATAGCATTAATGAATCTTAGAAATAGAAAACAAGAAATGTTGGAAATAGAGAAGTAATTTGAAATAGAAATACAAATTTAAAATTATAGAGGACCTAGATAAAAAAAAATTGGAGGAGATTTAGCTTAGATGCTAGCATGCCTGCCTTGTTGTCTAACATGTGCACTATCATAGATAGAAATGCCAAAAAATGTGAATTTCCATACAAAACTTGTACTTTCTACATACAAGGATATGACAACACAACACAAAATAGACTAGAAATGTACTAAATGTAATAAATAATAATTTAAACTATTCTAATGTAATTTAAATCTAATGAAATGACAAAATAAGACAAAGAGCATGAGATGCAAACCTCTGTGCAATTATGAAGCTACAACAAACTTGTTTTGAGACATAAGAGAAGGTTGTGACTACTTGGGAGCTTGCTAAGAGTGGTCAAGCCCCTAGTTTTTAGTCTTTTGTCCTCCACGAGAAGTCAATGGAATTTGTGTATGTGCTCATATCCTACGTGCATCTAGGACTAAAAATAGTACTAAATAACTAAAATATAATAACAGAAATAGGTGTATTAATCATTATCCCAGTGTGTATGGAAAAAAAAATATGAGAGATATAGGAGATGCCAAGAAAATAATGAAATACAAAAATAACAAAAAGAGATGTGTAATATAAATATTAAGATACCTTAATTTTAATATTACATTAATGAAATTGAAATGAGATTGAAAGAAGCGATGAAATGATAAATTGGATACATAAATGGAAATTATAGAAAATAAAGAACCTGACCCTAGAAACTAAAACTCACTATCTAGGATGCTAGTGCATTGCATTGTCATCTATACATTGTACCTGGTTTTAGAACTCTAATTAAATGTGTTTACTTCGTTAAATCTCCTACCCATCTACACAATAAGAAATAAGGACAATAGGAGTAATATTTTAGGAGTTACAAAATGATATAGAAATGAAAGAATATAATATAATCTATATATTTCAAGAGGGAAATATAAATGAAAAGAAATAGGAAGATACAAACAAACGTCCATAAATTTGAATACCTTCCAAATACTTATATCTAAGAACAAGAAAAATGGTTTGGGTTGTTTGGGAGCTTACTAAGAGTGGTCAAGCCCCTATTTTGGTCAAGTTTGACCTCCACGGGTAGCTAATGATAGAGAAGCAATGGAAAATGTCTTTGCTCTTATCCTATATGCAGATCTAGGACTAAGAATAACAATAATAAAGTAAATCTATAAGCATTAATCCCTGGTCTATGGGGAAGAATACTCTAGTGTGTATGTGATTAGATAATGGGTGGTGATGGTCACCAAGAGATTTGCCAAAGGAAATATAGAAGTAAATATGATAAATAAATGATGCAATATTATTCAAACAAGAATAATAATTTATTGAAACAATATTACTAGCATGATGTAGAAGAGAGAAGTGAGCACATGTAGTTGTCAACAAAAATCTAGTAGCATATAGTTTAAACAAGATTCAATAATGGAGGTATGTTCAACCAAGAATAGCCAAGAGAGGGAGAGAAAGAGATTGCAACATTTAGATTCAAAGGTTGCTTTTACATGAAACTTATGAGGAAGCTAAAGGGTTAGATTTGGGTGTTAAAGGCATTTTTTGACAGACGAGTATTATAGTAGGCGATACTAGGTAGATCAGTAGGAAGCAAATTTTGAATTTTTTTAAACTCGTGGGATTCTAGTGCATCACACAGACATTCACATATCATGCTAGTTGTAAACACCTAAAATTGACCGTGCCTTATCGATACATCATTTGAGACAATTGATGAGACGTTTTGCCCTAGTAACCCTTCCATCACCTAATTAGTTAAATAAATCATATTTATTTAACTAATTCCTATCATAATCCCATCTAATCCCATTTTAATCCCTCTAGTCAATTAATTAAATAAAATATATTTATTTAATTAATTTCCACTTTTCCCTCATCCAAATCAATTAAATAAATTAAAAATTTATTTAATTAATGTATTTCACATTATTCCTCATCCAAATTAATTAAATAAATTAAATATTTATTTAATTAATGTATTCCACACCATTCATATCCAAAATTAAATAATTTTATTAGTTAGTTCCACATTTGTCTCTATCTTCACATGGCTAGAAGTTTCTAATCCTTGTAAGGTGGAAGCCATTTGACTTTAATTCCTCTCATTTAACCTTCATGAGACACTTGTCAAATGACAACTCCTTGTGTCACTTAATCCTAGCCATCCATTACCAATCTAATCCTAGTCATCCATTGCTATCACTCATCTCCTATAAATCAAGCTTCACTCAAGCCATTTGAACATCCACATTTCATACATCATTATGCTATTGAAATAATTCTAGGTCTTCTCATCCATCACCTTCACACTATTGTTATGCTACAGAAGTGAGTAATCAACATTCCAACCAATCAATCATCCATCAAAGAGAACAAATCTGGTAGATTTGGGTGCATCTACCACATTCTTGTTGGCAAGAGACACTGCTCCGATGAAGGATTACACGTTGTCATTGATGGCAACAAGGCAAAGGGATTCCACTAGCATAACAAAGAGACATTACTCTGGAAGACCAACCTAGTTTGGCAACAAAGCACAAAAGTATTCTGGTTTGGAAGGCTAAGATGACTAAGTATGAACAGTATACAAAGTAAGGGATAGAGATTGGGTCAGTATGCCTCCACAGTAGAAGATCATTATATGTGGTTCAGGTATATTGTTCATAGCTATTTGATGATGATATGTTCCAATGATCAAGACCTGACTTCCTCTGGAAGTTATACTAGAAATGGCTAAGTTCGAGTGAATAGAACTAAGGTAGGAACAGTGCACAGTGCCTGAGAAAAAGTGTCCGCATTTCTCCGTAGTTGCATATTTTGTCTTGCGGTTTTGAAGGTATGCTAAGAGGTCAAGAATGAATGTTGGTTAAGAATCCTTGAGCCTCTTGTGGTCCGTAGTGAGAGTTTTGATGTGTCAGATGAATTGGGTCAAGTATGTTCTTAAGAGACAAGCCGACATGCATGTTAGACCTTTATACGGAGAGGATATATTGTTTGAACAATCAATCTAAGTGATTGAACGATTTGTACCGACCTATATGAAGACTATTGAATGATTGTTTGGGTCTACATTGCAGATTGTGCACAAGTCCAAGCCGACAAGATATAACAATTACATACACGGTTCATATTTGACTTGCCAACCTAACCATGAGATAAATCTTGTAGTGGATATATATGGGTATGTGCAGGATCATGATGGGCCAAACTATACCTCTAAGTGGCAATTAAAATACAAAAAATCAGACTTAATCAAGTTCATGTGAAAATTTGAATGGATTATCTACACAATTTGAAAAAGATGTAAGAATGAAATTTGTAGAGAATTGAATCTAGTTTATGAGCTACTAATTTAAAAAAAAAAACTAAATTTACTTAGTGAAAAATGAACATTTCAATGAACAACTATTAATTTTTTTAGAAAAAAATAAAAAGTGGGTGTTTGTCCAGCCAACCTAACTATGAGCAAAAAAAAAATTGAAACTTTCAAAATAAGTAGAGGACTCATGCCCAAATGTGACGCATATTTTTTGGAATTTTTTTTCCAATAAAATAATTAGTTATGATTTTTTTACTGTGACTTTTTTTAAAAACTAAAGAGTAATTGTCCAACCAACCTAACTCGATAAAAAAAATCATAATTTAATTTTTTTTAACATGTAGCCAATGGAGGATAGAGTGTGATGCATCTTTCGAATCTAAAAAAGGTGAAACTGTTTGAAAGTTATTGATGTTTTCCAATCAGTGTATCTAGTAGGATTTCAGACACATACTATATAGAAAATTATTAATAATTATTTAATAAAATGATAATCAAGAAAATCTTATATTTTTAGAAAGCTAACAATTTCCTCTATAAACGCTTTTTGTTTTATCAATTTTGCATTAAAAAAAGTCATCAGCACGAAGGGTGAAGTTCGAAGAAGAGAGTGAAACCTGTAAAAAATGTTAGAATTGAGGGAAAGTCAACTATGACAGCCCCAAGCCTACATACAAGGCAAAAGAGAAGCATTAACGGATATCCGTTTTGCTTTGGTAAAATACCATTTTTCCTTTTTTATGTTTTACAAAACGGATATCTGTTTTGCAAAATGGATATTTATTTTTGGTTTCCCAAAACAGATATCCATTTTACTCTCTCTCTCTCTCTCTCCCTTATTGACAAAGGAAATGAAAACAAGAAAACTAGGACTCTCTTTCTATCTATCTATCTATCTCTCTCTCTCACTCCTAAGGAAATCGGAAAGGAAAAGGAAAACTAGGAAAGCTAGGAATAGGTTGACAAAGGAAATGAAAACAAGATAACTAGGACCCCCTTTCTATCTATCTATCTCTCTCTCTCTCTCCTAAGGAAATTGGAAAGGAAAAGGAAAGCTATGAAAGCTAGGAATAGAATTTAATTAGGAGGTAGATAGGTCAGAGAGAGAGAGAGTTGCTTGGGGTTAGGGGTTTATAAGTTTAGCATTGCTCAAGTTTATTGTTTAGGGGAATTATTTAGGGTTTAGGGGTTTAGGGCTACTCAGGAGACATAGGGAGAGAGATTGAGAGGTAGAGGAACAATAGAGATAGGGAGATAGTGGTTTAGGGTTGCTTGGGTTTAGTGTTTAGGGTTTAGGGGTTTGGGGTTTAGGATTTAGGGGTTTATGGTTTCTCAGGTTTAGGGTTTAGGGCTTATGGCTTAGGGGGATTATTTATATTTTATGGTTTAGGGGTTAGGGGTTAGGGTTTAGGAGCATTATTTAAGGTTTAGAGGTTTCTGGTTGCTCAAGTTTAGGGTTTAGGGGCATTATTTAGGGTTTATGGTTGCATGTCAATAGAAGTCTCCCTCTCTAAATCCCTCAACCCTAAATAATGCCCCTAACCCCTAACCTATAACCTAAGAAACCCTAAACCTCTCTCTCTCTCTCTCCTATCATTCCTATATCTCCCTATATCTTTGGACATCTCACTCACTCTCTATCTCCCTATCTCTCCCCTCTGTCTCCTCTGTCTCTCCCTATTTGTCTCCTCTCTATCTCTCTCTACCTAGCTATCTCTCCCTATCTCTCTATCTTTTGCCTCTCTCCCCTATCTCTCCCTCTCCCTTATCGATGAAGGAAATGAAAACAAGAAAACTAGGAGATTGAGTTGCTTGGGGTTAAGGGTCAAGGTTTAGGAGCATTATTTAGAGTTTATGAGTTTAGTATTGCTCAAGTTTAGGGTTTAGGGTTTAGGGGAATTATTTAGGATTTAGGGTTGCTCAGGTTTAGGGTTTAGGGTTTTGGGGTTTTGGGTTTAGGGTTTAAAGAGAGATAGAGAGAGAGGGGATAATAGAGATTGGGAGAGATAGAGGAGACATAGGGGAGAGATAGGGAGATAGAAAGTGAGAGACATGTCCAAAGACATAGAGAGAGAG
Organism: Cunninghamia lanceolata; assembly: GCA_027924645.1. Classification (NCBI taxonomy): domain Eukaryota; kingdom Viridiplantae; phylum Streptophyta; class Pinopsida; order Cupressales; family Cupressaceae; genus Cunninghamia; species Cunninghamia lanceolata. Next base: position 23,903 of record BSBN01002272.1, read on the forward strand.
AGAGATTAAGAGGTAGAGGGATGATAGAGATAGGGAGATAGGGAGAGATAGGGAGATAGAGGTTTAGGGGCATTATTTAGGGTTTAGGGTTTTGGGGTCAGGGGTTAAGGTTTAGAGGTATAGGGTTTAGAGAGAGATAGAGGACCAATAGGGAGATATAAAGGAGTCTGGGGGGAGAGATAGAGATATAGAGTGTGAGGGACATGGCCAAAGACATTGGGAGAGAGATTTAGAGGTAGAGGGGCAAATGTGATAGAGAGATAGGGGAAAGATAGATAGAGGCTTAGGGTTACTTGGGTTTAGGGTTTAGGGGTATTATTTAGTGTTTAGGGTTTATTGTTTAGGGGTTAGGGGTTCAGGTTTAGAGGTTTAGGGTTTATAGAGAGAGAGGAATGATAGGGAGATATAGAGGAGAATGAGGAGAGAGATAGGGAGACAGAGAGTGAGGCAAATGGCCAAGGAAATAGGGAGAGAGATTGAGAGGTAGAGGGATGATAGAGATAGGGAGTTAGGGGAGAGATATGGAGATAGAGGTTTAGAGTTGATTGGATTTAGGGTTTAGGGGTTAAGGTTTAGGGGCATTATTTAGGGTTTAGGGTTTATGGTTTAGGGGTTAAGGTTTAGAGGTTTATGATGGGGAGCGCACAGTGGGAAACACAGATCGAGTCCCTGTTTCCTCTTAATCGACAAGACTTAGAAAAAGAGCCACCGATACATTTTGATCAGTATGACAACAATAATCAGAACAACTTTCTAAAGTCTCTCCATCATCCAAACTTACGTCGATAACTGACTTCCTTCAGTGAGACTTACACTATCGACTAAGTCTTTCATCCTTCTACCGATGCACCAATGTACAGTTCGCTTCTCCCGAACCCTAGCACATGGAGATGCTAGGTCAACCTACTATGCGAAATGCACTGTATGGATCCTCTGAACCACTGAACAATGGAACAAAATAGAAAATGAAAGCAAATATTTATACAACAAAGCCATTCCACTGATTTCAACAGAAATCTCACCAATGGAATGCTTCACGATGACATATAGCAACAAAATAGAAAGCACAGAGAGAATGAAATCTATAGCTATACGAATTGTAATTATAGAAAAATAGAAATTGAATTGATGGAACAGAATGATTCTTTTTCTCTTTAGCACAATCACAATTATAGTCGATCATACTCTTCCTTTGATCTAATTACAATGAAAATGATATCCCCATTTGGTTCCATCCTCTAGGTTTATAAACTCGCCCTGAGGAAAACCAAACCCGATTCCAAGTGGCTGGGAGACAACCGTCTAAACAGCCTCCAACTGCCCTACTGCCCTATTTTGGCATTATGCGGTTACAATTTGACAAATGTCCCCTAAGTCACTTGGGACTTACAAAATGAACCTAGATACAAACTGAAATGAAAATGCATTGGTCAAATAGACCTTATTACAAAAGAAAAAATGATTTTCTAGGTGCTCCTGCACCATACTCCCCAGGTGAAAGTTGTCTCAAGTCCTCTTAGAGACTAACTGCTACAAATCACCACCCTGCTTTTTGATGTCTTCTTCCAGCATCCATGTGGCTTATGAGTTTGGAAATCCTTGCCATTTGACTAAGTGCTCAAAATAGGTCTAATTTCTTGTCTTCTTGGTTGTCCTGCTATCTAAGATACACTCCATCTGCGGTGGTTCCTTAGGTGGTACATACTGCACCCACTCTGTATTGTCTTGTATAGAATCTGTTGTACCTTCTCCTGTATCAAGACTCTTATATAATGTTAGATCAACAACATTGAATATAAGTGAAATAACAATATCATCAGGAAGTTCAATTTTGTAAGCATTAGAACCATATTTTTCTAGAATCTGACAAGGTCCAATTTTTTGCATCATCAACTTGCTGTGTTTTCCTATGGGTAGTCTGTTCTTGTTGAGATGAACCGTGACCATATCTCCTATTTGGTACTGCACATCCCTTCTTCTTTGATCCAATCTAGCCTTGATCTTCAGACTATTTTGGTGTAGAGTATCTCTGACTTGTTGATGGATCTCTTTCATAGCCTCTGCAAATGTATCAGCATGTCCACTCCTTTTGTCCAACCCTTGAACATCTTGTAATTCAAAAATTCCTCTAGGATGACTACCATATACAACTTCAAAAGGACTTAGACCTTTACTTCTATTTGTAGAATCATTATAGGCATACTCTACTTGTGGGAGTACCACATCCCAACTACTGCCATGTTCTCTTGTCAAACATCTCAGCAGATTGCCTAATGACCTATTCACAACCTCAGTTTGGCCATCAGTCTGAGGATGATAGGTTGAACTAAAAGACAAATTTGTACCCAATCTTTTCCACAAGGTTCTCCAAGAATGTCCCACAAATTTGCTATCTCTGTCAGATATACTCAAAGGCAATCCATGAATCCTGACAATTTCTTTAAAGAACAAACTTGCAATGTAACTAGCATCATTGGTGGTTTTACAAGGAATAAAGTGCGCCATTTTGCTGAATCTATCTACCACAACAAACACATTGTCATAACCTGTCCTTGTCTTGGGCAATCCCATCACAAAATCCATACTCAAACTTTCCCAAGGTCGGTTTGGTATGAAGGTTGGTATGGTCCTGCATTGGTTGAGACTCCCTTTGATCTCTAGCAAATCATACAACTCTCAACAAACCTTCTGATATCAGATTGCATCCTTGGCCAAAAGTAAAACCTTCTTACAAGATCTAAGGTCTTATTGAGCCCAAAATGTCCTCCTAAACCACCACTATATTTTTCCTTCACAATATTATCCCTCATGGAACACTTAGGGATACATAGTTGACTACCTTTAAACAAAAGTCCATCCTGCAATGTATAATCTAAAAATTCACTATGGAAAGCATTGGCAAACTCACTGCATACTGTGTAAATCTCCTTGAAATCTCAGTCCTCTTCATACAATCCTTTGAGTGACTCAACACCCATGCTTTATAGCTGCACTTCTTGCACTATCAACACCCTTCTTCTTAGAGCATCAGCAACCTTATTAGTTATCCCTTTTTTATGTTTGATGATGAAGGTGTATGCTTGAAGACTTTCCACCCATTTCATGTGTCTATGGCTGAGCTTTTCCTATCCATTCAAAAAATAGAGAGCATGATTGTTAGTGTATACAATAAATTCTTTAGGAAGCAAGTAGTGCCTCTATTTTTTTAGAGCTTGTACCATAGCATACAACTCTAAATCATAAGAGGAGCATTTCCTATTGGATTCATTTAAATTTTCATTGAAGAAGGCTACTGGTCTGCCTTCTTGGCTCAACACTGCTCCTATGGCCAACCCACTTGCATCACATTCAATGGTAAAAACCTTATTGAAATCAGGAAGTACTAAAACAGGATACTTGGCAACTTTCTATTTCAGACTTTCAAAACTCTAATCGGCCTCTTTTGTCCACACAAACTTCATCTTTCCTCCACCCTTGATGGTCTCTAATATAGGTGCACAAATATCACTGTAATTCTTAATAATTTTTTTGCAAAATGTGGCCAAGCCATGAAAGCTTCTAACCTCTCCTACTATCTTGGGTGTAGGCCAATTCAAAATAGCTTCTACCTTGGAAGAATCCATTTTCAAATCACCCTTAGAGATGACAAAACCTAGGTACACCAATTCTTGTTTCATGAAGTCACTCTTTTCAAGTTTATTAGTAACTTCTGATCTTGCAGCCTCTTCAAGACTACCTCCAAATGTTTCAAGTGCTCTTCCTTGCTCTTACTGAACACCAAGATATCATCAAGGTAGACTACTACAAATTTCCCTATGAATTCCTGCAACACCTCATTCATTAGTCTCATAAAGGTGCTAGGGGCGTTTGAAAGACCAAACGGCATCACAAGCCACTCATACAACCCTTCATTGGTTTTGAAAGCTATCTTCCACTCATCCCCTTCTCTTATCCTTATCTGATGGTACCCACTCTTCAAGTCTATCTTAGAGAAATAGGTAGCACCTCCCAAACAATCCATTAGATCTTCTATTCTAGGATAGGAAACCTATACCTGATGGTTAGCCTATTTATTGCTTGAGAATCAGTACACAGTCTCCATTTCCCATCCTTCTTTGGGCGTAAAATAGTAGGTACTGCACATGGGCTAAGACTCTTCCTTATCAGTCCTTTGTTTAGGAGTTCTTGAACCTGATTTGCTATCTCTTCATTCTACTGAGGTGTCATCTTATATGTTGCCTTATTAGGAAGTACTGCTCCTGGTATGAGATCTATCTGATGGCTAATATCTCTTAATGGTGGTAGGGAATCAGGTATATCTTTTGCAATCACTCCTTTGTAACTTTCAAGCAAATCTCTGACCTCTTTAGGCCCTACTTCTCGCACACTTTCCTTCATTTCCCCCTTAGGTTTCACAATCAAAGAAAAACCTGCTCCATCACCTTCCTTTAATGTGTCCATGAATTCTTTCTCTCCTACCATCATTACACTAGACCCTACATGTTGTGGATCCTCTTCTACCAATAAATGTATCCCATAAGTCACACCACCCTTTTGGAATGAGTAAGCATTCTTTTCTCTATCATGATGAGCCTTCTTGTCAAACTGCCATGGTCTACCTAACAAAAGATGGCAAGCATCCATTGGAAGGATGTCACACAGGATTTTATCTCTATACCCCCCAATACTGAATTCTACCCATGCTTGTTCATTGACGAGTATGTGCTGCCCCTTATTCAACTAACTGACTTTATATGGACTGCTATGGGGTATCTTTTCTAGATTCAACTTATTCACTGCTTCCAAAGATTTAATATTATCAGTAGAACCAGAGTCAATAATAACTTTACAAACCTTACCTTGGATCTTGCAGTTGATTCTAAACAAAGCCCTTCTTTACGATGGTTCAGTCTGCACTAGTTCCTTGAGCAGCGTCCTCTTGATCATCAGATTCTCTCCCATTTCTGATGCTAGATTCACTTCAGGAGATGCCACACTCCTTGCATCTTCTTGAATCAAAGTGGTTCTCTTCTCACCACCATAAGAAGTTGAGGCCTTCTCTAGACACTTGTATGCCAGGTGCCCTATCTGATTGCAGTTATAACATCTCATATTAAAGAATTTAGATCCTCTACCTGATCCATTTGTCCCACCTCTTCCATTAGGCCTTCTTCCTTGGTAGCCTCCTTTTCTACTTGAGTCCCCAACTTGCTCTTCTTGGCTAGACTCACCACTAGGCCTTTGGTTAGGACTTCTTCCTCCAAAACTACCTTTGCCTCTGAAATTCCTTCCACCTCTACCTCTATTATTCTACTCACTCTTTCTCTTTATCTTCTCTTCAGCCCTTAAGGCCATTTGGAAACACTTGTTCACTATTTCTGGTGCTAAGATGTTGATCTCATCTTGGATGTTCATCCTTAGGCCATTCAAATACCTAGCCACCTTCTCTGACTCTTCTTCTTGTCTCTTTGATCTGAGACTGAGTTTATGAAACTCTTGTGTGTATGCATTCACATCAAGGTCTCTTTGTCTAAGATTCTACAATTTCTTATACATCTGCACATTATAGTCTAGGGGTAAGAATTGTGCCTTGATTTTGGTCTTCATCCTTTCCCAGGAGGTTATCATATTCTTCCCCTCCTTGACTCTCTCTCCTTGCTCATAATTCCACCATGCAAGAGCAGATCCCTTCAATCTTGCCTTTGCTAACTTAACCCTCTTATCATCAGGGACTTCTTTGTATTCGAAATGATTGTTCAATGCCTCAATCCAGTCAATCACCTCTTCATCTTTCATACTTCTGCTATACATAGGTAACCCATCTATGGTGTCCCTATTGACTGACTTCAATGCATTTACAAATGCCCTTTGGTCTGCTGGTATCTCCTCTGTCTTTTTATTGTTTTCCTTAATTTCTGTATCTCCTTCCTCACTGTCACTTTCATCTTCCCTATCTTTTCTTTTGGACTGCTTGAACTCTCCCAACTTGGATTCAAGCATCTCCTCGATCAACTTCTTTACAGCGTCCTGCAACATACTTTTGGGAGGCATCCTCTCTGCCTTTGTCTCACTTTCTTTGTCTGACATAAGCATTCACAGATAGCACCCAAATGCCAACACTCCTACAAATCCTCAATTCGACTTGCCGCCCAAATCTTTTCAGGCTCTAATACCAATATGATGGGGAGCGCACAATAGGAAACATAGATCAGGTCCCTGTTTCCTCTTAATCGACAAGACTTAGCAAAAGAGCCACCAATACATTTTGATCGGTATGACAACAATGGTCAGAATGACTTTCTAAAGTCTCTCCATCATCCAAACTTACGCTGATAACTAACTTCCTTCGGGGAGACTTACCCTATTGACTAAGTCTTTCATCCTTCTACCGATGCACCGATGCATAGTTCGCTTCTTCCGAACCCTAGCACATGGAGATGATAGGTCAACCTACTGTGCGAAATGCACTGTCTGGATCCTCTGCACCACCAAACAATGGAACAAAATAGGAAAAGAAAGAAAATATTTATACAACGAAGCCATTCCACTGATTTCGACAGAAATCTCACCAGTGGAATGCTTCACGACGACATATAGCAACAAAATGGAAAGCACAGAGAGAACTGAAATCTACAGCTATACGAATTGTAATTACAAGAAAATGGAAATTGAATTGACGGAATAGAATGATTTTATTTCTCTTTAGCACAATCACAATTACATTCAATTATACTCTTCCTTCGATCTGATTATAACGAAAATGATATCCCCATTTGATTCCATCCTCTAGGTTTATAAACTCGCCCTGAGGAAAACCAAACTCGATTCCAAGCGGCTAGGAGACAACCATCTAAACAACCTCCAACTACCCTACTGCCCTATTTTGCCATTATGCGGTTACAATTTGACAAATGTCCCCTAAGTCACTTGGGACTTACAAAATGAACCTAGATACAAACTGAAATGAAAATGCATTGGTCATATAGACCTTATTACAAAAGAAAACATGATTTTCTAGGTACTCCTGCACCAATTTAGGATTTAATGTTTAGAGAGAGAGGACCAATAGGGAGATATAGAGAGTGAGGGACATGGCCAGAGACATAGGGAGAGAGATTGAGAGGTAGAGGAATGATAGAGATAGGGAGATAGATGTCTAGGGTTGCATCCTAGGGGTGTTGTAGTGGATTTTGTGGCCTTAGTAGATTGTTATAAGACATATTCCTTATTTCCCTCTGATAAATTCCTTACAACACCTTTTCATTTCATGATTGCATTGAAAATTTGATGAAAATTGCATGATTTAAGGGTTTTTCACTAGCTTTCCATTGCTTATCTTCACAAGACTACTCTACAAGCATGTTGTAATAGAATTTGTGACTTTATAAAACTTATATTAGACCTATTTACTTCTTCCCTCAGTCACATCCTTTACAAAACCTTTTGTTTGACGCTTTTGCATTGAAATTTGATAAAAAAATTGCATGTTTTTAGGCTTTTTCACTAGGTTTGACTAGTCAACTCTCTACAAACACTCTAAAGGCATGTTGTGTCTTTTTTTTCTCACATGGTGACTGATTAAATGGTTATTATCTGATATACATCATAAAATTTCACACAACACCCTTTCTATCAGTTGTTTGCATGCTTTTATTGTGAAAAAATTGCATATTTTGCTTGATTTTTACTAGGGTTTGAATTGCAAACTTATTAAACTTGCATGAAATGCGTGTTGTGAAGGATATTATTGATATAATTGACTTATATCCCTCACATAATCTTCTTCACATATTAAATTTCATTACAACACTCTTTATTTGGACATTTACATTCACATTTTGTAAAAAAAATTGCATATTTTTTCATAATTTCACAGTTTTTGGACCTACAATCATTTAGGATTGCATTCAAAAGTGTGTTGTGAAGCATATCTCTGATTTAAATGACTGATATTTCTTTTATTTACCTCTGCACCTCATAAATTTGATCACAACACCTTTGCTTTACATAATTCGCATTGAAAAAAAAAAGCATAAAAATCTAGCATCTTTAGTTCATTTACATTCATATTTCGAGCATTTGATTGCTTGCATATTTCATGGATTCCTCTTGTTATTCAATGAAATCTTTATTTACATACATTTTATAACCAGAGGAATCCATGAAATATGCAAGTAATCAAATGCTTGAAATATGAATGTAAATGAACTAAAGATGTTAGATTTTTATGCTTTTTTTTTTCAATGTGAATTATGTAAAGAAAAGATGTTGTGATCAAATTTATGAGGTTCAGAAGTAAATAATAGTAATATAAGTCCTTTAAATTAGATATATTCTTCACAACACACTTTTGCATGAAATCCTAAATGATTGTAAGTCCAAAAACTAGTGAAATTATGCAAAAATATGCAATTTTTTTCACAAAATGTGAATGTAAATGTCCAAATAAAGAGTGTTGTAATGAAATTTAAGATGTGAAGCCGAGTATGTCAGCTATATCAGTCAATTAGATCAATAATATCCTTCACAACATGCATGGCATGCAAGTTTAACAAGTTTGCAAGTCAAACCCTAGTAAAAATCAAGCAAAATATGCAATTGTTTCACAATAAAAGCATGCAAACAGCTAATAGAAAGGGTGTTGTGTGAAATTTTATGATTGATATCAGATAATAACCATGTAATCATTCACCTTGTGAGAAAAAATCAGACACAACATGCCTTTAGAGTGTTTGTAGAGAGTTGACTAGTCAAACCTAGTGAAAAAAGCCTAAAAACATGTAATTTTCGATCAAATTTCAATGCAAAAGTGTCAAACAAAAGGTGTTGTAAAGGATGTGACAGAGGGAAGAAGTAAATAGGTCTGATATAATTCTGATAAAATCACAAATTCTGTTACAACACGCTTGTAGGGTAGTCTTGTGAAGATAAGCAATGAAAAGCTAGTGAAAAGCCCTTAAATCATGTAATTTTCATCAAAATTTCAATGCAATCATGAAATGAAAAGGTGTTGTAAGGAGTCTAGGGTTTAGTGTTTAGGGTTAGGGGTTACATTTTAGAGGTTAGGGCTTAGGGGCATTATTTAGGGTTCATGGTTTATGGTCTAGGGGTTAGGGTTTAGGGTTTAGGGGCATTTTTCAGGGTTTACGATTGCATGTCAAAAGAAGTCTCTCTTTCTCTCTCTCTCTAAATACCTCAATCCTAAATAATGCCCCTGATCCCTAACCCGTAACCCCTAAACCCTAAACTTGAGAAACCCTAAACCTCTATCTCCAGGTATCTCTCCCTTATCTCCCTCTCACTATCATCCCTCTACCTCTCAATCTCTCTCCCTATCTCTTTGAACATCTCACTCACTCTCTATCTCCCTATCTCTCCCTCTGTCTCCTCTATCTCTCCCAATCTATCTCCTCTCTCTACCTATTTATCTCTCCCTATCTCTTGCCTCTCTCTCCCCTATCATTCCTCTATCTCCCTATCTCTATGGACATCTCTCTCACTCTCTATCTCCCTATCTCTCCCCTATGTCTCCTCTATCTCTCCCTATCTGTCTCCTCTCTATCTCTCTCTACCTAGCTATCTCTCCCTATCTCTCTCTTGCCTCTGTCCCCCTATCATTCCTATATCTCCCCTCTATCTCTCACTCTCCCTTATCGATGAAGGAAATGAAAACAAGAAAACTAGGACTCTCTCTCTCTCAATCCTCTCTTTCTATCTCTACCCCTCTATGTGTATGTCTCTCCATCTCTATATCCTCTCACTCTATCTCAACCCCCCTCTCTCTCTCTCCATGCACATACCCATTAGGTAGGCTATTTTGCATATGGTGGTCATATCCTTTAGGTCCAATCACCTCCAAACTTCACAAATAGATATAGAGCATAATTCTAAGCATCTTTCATAAAGATCACTTCTCTACATAGGTGCAACTAATACCACTTTTTCATTGTTTTCCACATTAAATACTTATTCTTTTCCATTTTCCAAGTTGTGTTGTTTGTCAAGTTTTTAGTCTAATTGTTAGTCCTAACTCTCATGGATATTAAAATGTTAGTATAGTTAGATTTATCCTTAGGTAACATTAATTTACACATTGTTGCACAAACAACCACACTCAAAAATAACCTTACCTAATTAAGGTTAACCTTTAAGGTTCTTTCATTTGGTGAGCCTAACAGATCCAACTAGTTCAATCTTCTTATAGTCCATGCTTAGCCTTCCAAGAGAGTTCATGCCATGTTAACTTTGCATTATGTCCTCACTTTCCTCTTGCTAGCTATAGTACTCTTTTTTTTTCTAATCCTATCCCTATATCATACTATTGTTGTTGACTTTTCTTTCCATCTTCATCAGCATAGTCCTAGTTATCATATTTTGAGCCTACCATTTATCCTTAGCCATGTCTTGTACTTCTTCTATTCATGTCAATTTTAATGACCTCCAAATTTTCCATAAATTCTTCTCCACCAAACCCTAGACCCTCATCCAAATCCTTACTTTCCTAAGAAAATCCCTTCCCCAAACATCATTTGATCATGTGGCTCCTTCCATCACTAGACAGGTGCCCCTACTTTCTATTATTCATCCAATACAATCCCAATGGCATATCTCACATTCCCACACCTACATTTAGAGACTCCATTCCCCCTATTGACACCATCATTGATAATCATTTAAGGAGTCTCCCTTGAATAATCATTAAACCATGGATTATCCCATATCCCCATCTTACACTTTCCTCACCTTTTAACCCTTAGAAGATGACATTTATCTATCCCCACCATTACCAATCACACTTTCTAGCAATCCCACATAAGATACCTTACCCATCACTTCACCTAGGTCATCACTAATTAAATCACCTCATTACTCCATTCAACCATACCCATACCACCGCTTTCTCACTCCACAACCTGTATAAATGCATGATTCACCCCATGACATGCTACAGTTACCACAATGCCAATTCACTCTACCATCATTCTTCATATTATCTTATGAATCACCATCCTTTCTTCCCATTCCTTGAGACATCATACCATGACACACACCAATGGAAACAATTAAAAAACCAATGAAAAGAACTAAAAAAAACTATTTTTATAGTTCCAGGAAATGGATGTCCGTTTCTAGAATATTCCCAAAATGGATATCTGTGTTGGGAATATTCCAAAAATGGATATCCGTTTCCTGGAACTATAAAAATGGTTTTTTAAACCACAAAATGGATATCTGTTTTGGTTTGGTATCCAAACCAAAATCGATATTTTTAACATGCCTATGAAAGTCAAAGTTAGCCAATTCGCGAGTTTCGCTAATTAAAGACGCAATTTTTTTTTCCATTGCCACTGTTGGCCCGCGATGATCCTGCACATACCCATATTCGATGAATTTCGGTGTTAAAAAAAAGTGTGTGATGGTGTGTATATGCGAATTCAATATATATGCAATCTATAGCAGAGTTGTGACCAGAAAAAGATAGTAAGGGAAAAAGAATAGAGTTCATGTAAAGCAGAGTAGAAAAAGAAGAGCAAACATTATGAAGACTTTTGAATCTGTATATTGAGCTATAAATGGAACTGCACCCCAGCATTCTGTAGATGCATTTGTAGTAGTCATCTCCTGGCAGTGAGCCAATTCTTCTTCTATCCTCTTATCTCTTGGCAGTGAGCACTTCTTCTTAGGGCAGTGGGCCTTCTTGTAAATTGGTATTGTGCTATCATAATATATTGTGAGCTAACACTCACCGTGGTTTTTCCCTTTTTGGGTTTTCTACGTAAAAATCTTGGTGTCTATGTGTTATGTCTTTGTGGTTGTTGTTCTTATGTTTATTCTTCTTTCATGTTATTGAATTTGGTAATTGGATTAAGGAACAACAAATTAAGTAGTTTTGTAGAATACTGATTCACCCCTCCCCCCTCTTAATATTCACTGCACTCAACAATTGGTATCAAAGCAAGGTTCCTTGGAAGAAGCCTAACAACTTGAGGAAGATTTAGGAGAGTTCACTCATGGCAGCCAGAAGATTTCAAAATTTCTCATATGAACACAATGTTGAACTGGAAGCAGCTCTTACTGATCTTGAAAAATCTGAAGCAGAAATTAGGGATTTGAAGGATAACATACAAGAAGCTGATGAATGCATTCTAAAGCTGAAAGAACAAGTCAAGAAATTCAAAGAAAAATACAAAGAGGTTAGTGAACAATTGATATCAGCAAATGAAACCTTGGATGATTTGAAAGTGGAAGTTATAGAAAGAGCTAAAGAAGAAGAAGATCTACATGTGTTGGTAAAAAGCAAATTAGAAGAATGTGATAAACTTGAAAAGGAAGTTGTAAGCCTAAAATCAGATTTGGAGAAAGCTAAGAGTTATGAAGAAAAGTTCAAGATAAGCTCTGCAAATATTGATGAGATGATTGCTAGTCAAAAGAGTTCAGATGACAAGAAAGGGTTGGGTTTTGAAAAAGGAGAAAGTTCTAATTCAAGTCAAAAAAACCTTGAAATGAAGAGAAATAAAGGCAACCAATTCCAGAATCAAAGAAGAAGACCTAGAAGACCTCTGGCCAAGTAGCCATATGCTTAGAGGTACCCATCTTTCAATGGCCATTGTTTTAATTGTAATAAGTTTGGCCATAAGGCTACTCAGTGTAGGAGTAGAAAAAATTAGATTGTTCAATCATTTTCTGGTCAATGTTTCAATTGCAAGAAAATTGGTCATAGATCAAATGAAGGCAGAAGTCTGGTAAGGAATGGTTTTTACAATGCAAAGAATACTCAATCATTCAATGGAAAGTGTTTTGCATGCAATAGATTTGGACATATGGCTAATCAATGCAGATAAAAAACAAATCCAATCAATAGAAAGAATCAAGGACAAAGGAATGTGGTATGCTATAATTGCAATAAGTTTGGACATATTTCAAGATTCTACAGAAGCAAGAATGAGAAGAGAGGCTATCCTATAGAGAAGAGGAAAATAGAGCAGAGAGAAGATAAAGGTAAGAATAAGATTGATCCAGTGGAAATCAAGAAGGAAATTAGCAAGGTCTAGATTAAGAAAGATGTTGAAAATATCAGGGATGGATCCGCACTAGTTTCTGGTGTAGATACTTCCTTAGGGAAGTAGATGGTGAGCTCTAGCTCAAGGGGAGCTAAAAGGAAAATCTTAATCCCATAGCTAGATTATCAGTGTTGAGATTCGACATGAAGATACGTTGAAAAGATGCATATGTCAGTTCTTTTGAAAGAAATTCTGATGAAAAAGGTTCAAGTGCAGAGCATTGTGGAGCAGTCCTAATAGACTGCATTCTATAGAGATGTGTTTGACAGCTTTTTCAATAGGGGCATTTATGGCAATTAGGTCAAGATAGATAAAGGATTAAAAAGGGGTTCATCCAATGGAAAATTTATTCTGCATTCAAACTTTCAAGTGTCTAAGGTGAACTGAAGCAAAATTCCAAGTGACTATAGTGATTTCCAAAGCTAAACAAGACAAGATCAAGAAAAACCCTAATTTGGTGAAAAGAGAGGTCGATCCAAATGGTGTATTTTCAGAGATTCCGTTCGGTGTGATGCATGCAGAAGACGTTAGGGACTATATTCATGTTGCCCTAGAAGAACATGGAGACAGTTAGTTCTCATATCTATATATAAAACATTTAAGTGGAGATGAATTTGATTTGAAGGAAGAATATAAGGTATTGGAAGAGAAGAAATTTATTCAATACATAGATTTTCTAGTTTTTGTAGAAGATGAATGGGTCCAGTATGTCTTAAGATGAATTCATGGTGAATTTATGTGGCTTAATTCCACATTCAAGATCACCAAAGATGCCATAAAATAAACTCTACCGGTACAGTGCCTGTATTAAAAGTTGTGAAAAATGATATAGTGATGAAAGCCACCAGAGCAAAATTTGATAAAAAAGCATTGACAATCAATGACATTGAAGATCATGCAGTTAGATTTGCATCCATGGTAATTGTCTACAAGGTCTACTTGACAAACTAGGAGAACTCTATCTCCGGTACTACCATATATACTGCCTATCAAATGGTTACGGAAAATACAGAGTAGGACCTGTGTGAACTGCTCCGACAACAGTTAATAGAGAACATGATGAAAACAAAAGAAACCAAATACCCCTTCAAGTTCGGTACGTTGATTTTGTGCTTATTTTTCTACTTTATGCAAGAGTTACCAGGCATAAAAAATCTATTTTGGACTGGAGACAAATCTGTTGTAGTACAGATTAGAAACCATTTGAGCAGCATAGGAAATATTGAAGCACAAAACTCACAAAACTCAGCCTTATGGGGCTATTTTAAAAATTTCCAAAAGTTAATGCAATCTAGGGAAAGGATCCCCAAATCAGTTGTTGAAAAATACAAAGACACCATATGCTTCATTGTGACAAAAGACCAATGCTTGATGGAGGCAATTGAGCCCAGAACAGTCTGGGTTATGCCAATGGGATATGAAGTTGATGGAAGAGTTTTAGACAATTATGCCGAGCATATGCTAAGCAACCAAGGGACCCCAAAGAAGAAAGACTTGGGACATATGAGGAACTATCTGCAAAAATACATGTTGAGGTGAGAAAACCTAAAATTTCAAGGAAGGCCCAGAAGATGGCAGAAGATTATGCCCTAAAAAGGGGTTTCACAAAAACACAAATCAAAGAGACAAGAGAAAAGGCACAAGCATATAGAGAAGCAAAAGAGAGGAAGGAAAGTGAACCGGTTAAGGCTCCAGAAGAGCCTAAGAGGCAACCAGAGAACCCAACAGTAACAAAAAGAAGAACTAGAGGTTCTACTTCTGCAGGAACTGCATCTATGTCCTCTGGTCCCACACCCTCTGTGAGTGTGGAAACCTGTGCAGCAAGCCACAAGAGACATAAAACCAAAGGTCATAGAATGTATGTTAGTAGAGGAGCAGATGAGGAAGAGACTGAGTCAGATGAGGAAATGAAGAAAATGAAAGCTGAGGCTACCAAAGCCTCTAGGAGTAGCAAGGAAAAACCCTTCGATAAGGGTAAATCTAAGAAAAGGCCAAGGCTAGAAGAGCCTCAAACAGAAGAAGCTACAATGAGCCTAGAGGATGTCTTGAGAGCCATCACTGTTGATGGAAAACTGAAATCCATTGCCTAATTATATGATGAATCCAATGATGTTGATAAGAGGATCATTGAGAATGCCACTATAGAATACTTGAACATTTACAATAAAGCCCTCATTGAAATTATTGATGATCTCCCTAGCAGCTTGGGTAGTATAATGTCTTCAAGGAAAGAAGCTTCTATGGCTAAGGATGTTGAGCTTAGAAAGTATACACTGATAAAGTTATGTCCAGAAATCACACCAGAAGAAAAAACAAAAGTCTCCAAAGTGCTGCATAAAGAATTTAGAACAAAGGAAAGAATGAAAACTCTCATGTTAGATGACATTGAGAAAGTAGCAAAGGATGCAAAGGAAATCATCTTGAAAGTGTTAAGGGATCATCATCTCCCAACTATATATGATAAAGCAAAAACAAATGTTGGGGTCTG
This sequence comes from Cunninghamia lanceolata, assembly GCA_027924645.1. Classification (NCBI taxonomy): domain Eukaryota; kingdom Viridiplantae; phylum Streptophyta; class Pinopsida; order Cupressales; family Cupressaceae; genus Cunninghamia; species Cunninghamia lanceolata. The sequence continues at coordinate 39,452 of BSBN01002272.1, forward strand.
TACATCTATTCCTGAGAAAAACTTGGATCAAGGATTGGATAGAAGTGATGAAGAGCTGAAAGAGAAAGATGATTCAGTCCCTGTTACTGATACTGCAGTTAAATCCAAAACAAGTAGTTCTCTGGAACAACAGACTAATGATCAAATAGACAAAGAGAAGTGTGAGGAACTAAACAAAGATGAAGATCTTAAAGAGGAACAAGATGAAGAAAATTCCTCTCCGGAACAAAAGAATGATGCTAATGAGGTCATGGATTTAGATCCTCCAGAACCAAACTAAGAAGAAGAAGTCTCCGGTATAGCAAGAGACACTGCAAAGTCGATCAAAGAATTTTTGGAGAAAGAGAAATAGGTCCTAGATGAGCTTGAATTTTTACAGGGACCAATAAACCTGGACTCAATGTCCCCTATACAGAATTTTAAATTGGTATCAATTGTGCAAGCAAAAGCATAGGAAGAAATTTTGAAGTCATACATACAGGACAGTGAATTAATTGGTGAGGCATCCAACATTTTAGAGAAGTTGATGCCATCATATCAGAAGGAAACTTCTTTGTCTTCAATAAGTCAACTAAAAGGACTCATAAATTATGTAAGTGGGCATTTTGAATCTTTTGAGAAATCTGTTGAGACAAAAGTGAGACAAGAGTTTGATGAGAAAAGATTAAGTGAGTTGAAGACTATGATAGTAAACGACAAAGCTCTGCGAGACAATAGAATGAAAGGCATATAGAGTGCTATCAAAGAAGCAAGTGACCTGTACAAATTTTGTTTATCTTGGCCAGAAGCCACAAAAGAGCGAGAAGAAAAGATAAAGGATCTGAAACTGCAGCTGATAAATATTCTAAATCATTTGACCCAGCAGTTGAGTCGGTGAGCAGCAAAGAAATACAAGTAATTAATATTAATGATGGGTTGAGTAATCTTGTGAATAAGAGGGATCAACTAAAAAATAAAATGTGTCAGTTGAGAGGACTACTTAGTCCCAAGTTAGATTCAATGATTAGTATTGCTACAGAAGCACAAGTAACTTTACAAATAGACACACCTTTTTATGTGCAAAAGGCAGAAGAATCAGCCTTTTTGATAAATGGTCACATTCAAATTTTGGAAAGAGCTAAGAAAAGATCGGATGAAGAGGTTACACAATTAAAGATTGTGTACAAGGATATTCTCTCACCTACAACTAATTGATTTGAAGGTTGTATGTGTACATATGCGGCAGAGTATGACAGATTTGTAGTTTTGACACAATTTTGACTTTTGTACATACACCTTTGCTATTGATGTCAAAGGGGGAGAAGAAGACCAGTGAAAAATGGGCAAACATCTAAAGAGAAGAAGAAATATAGAGTAAGGGGGAGCAGACACAAGCATTTTTCACTAAATGTTGCCATCAATGCCAAAGGGGGAGATTGTTGGCAATAGACACTGTTGTGATGAAGGATTGCATGTTGTCATTGATGGCAACAAGGCAAAGGGATTCCACTATAATAACAAAGAGACATTACTCTGGAAGACCAACTTGGTTTGGCAACAAGGCACAAAAATCTTCTGGTTTGGAAGGCTAAGATGACTAAGTATGAACAGTATATAGAGTAAGTGACAGAGATTGGGTCAGTTTGCCTCCGCAGTAGAAGATCATTATATGTGGTTCAGGTATGTTATTCATAGCTATTTGATGATGATATATTCCAATGATCAAGACTTGACTTCCTCCAAAAGTCATACTAGAAATGGATAAGTCTGGGTGAACAAAACTAAGATAGGAACAATGTACAATGCTTGAGAAAAAGGGTCGCATTTCTCTGCAATTGCATATTTTGTCTTGCGGTTCTGAAGGTATGCTAAGAGGTCAAGAATAAATGTTGGTTATGAATCCTTGAGTCTCTTGTGGTCCATAGTGAGAGTTTTGATGTGACAGATGAATTGGGTCAAACATGTTCTTAAGAGACAAGCTGACAGGCATGTTAGACCTTTATGCGAAGAGGATATATTGTTTGAACAATCAATCTAAGTGGTTGAACGATTTGTGCCGACCTATATGAAGACTATTGAATGATTGTTTGGGTCTGCATTGCAAATTGTGCACAAGTCCAAGCTGACAAGACATAACAATTGTATACACGGTTCATATTTGACTTGCCAACCTAACCATGAGATAAATCTTGTAGCGGATATATATATATTCGATGAATTTCGGTGTTGAAAAAAAGTGTGTGATGGTGTGTATATGCGAATTCAATGTATATGCAATCTATAGCAAAGTTGTGACCAGAAAAAGATAGTGAGGGTAGAAGAATAGAGTTCATGTAAAGCAGAGTAGAAAAAGCAGAGGAGACATTATGAAGACTTTTGAGTCTATATATTGAGTTGTAAATAGAACTGCACCCCAGCATTCTGTAGATGCATTTATAACAGTCATCTCCTGGCAGTGAACCAATTCTTCTTCTATCCTCTTATCTCATGGCAGTGAGCCTTTGTGCAGTGAGCACTTCTTCTTAGGGTAGTGAGCACTTCTTCTTAGGGCAGTGAGCCCTAGATAGTGAGCTTTCTTGTAAATTGGTATTGTGCTATCATAATATATTGTGAGCTAACACTCACCGTGGTTTTTCCCTTTTTGGGTTTTCCACGTAAAAATCCTAGTGTCTATGTGTTATGTCTTTGTGGTTGTTGTTCTTATGTTTATTCTACTTTCATGTTATTGAATTTGGTAATTGGATTAAGGAACAACAAATTAAGTGGTTTTGTAGAATACTGATTCACCTCCCCCTCTCAGTATTCTTTGTACTCATCAATTCTACCACGTGTGGAGGAATTGATTCGAAGGTAAAGGTAATTGGGTATTTGCATTATCTTTGTATTGCCTTTGTACCAATTTTATATCCACATTTTCTAGCACGCCCGCTGCTCTAACCCTTGCCTTGCAGGTTTATGTGTTTTTATTTGTCAGATCTAACATGTTTTTTGTCAAGAATTGGTGATCAACTTTTGCAGGTTGCTTCCTAGCCCAGATCTGACCTCACCATCGCATCCAGGAGGCCTCGCAAGTGAAGATCGACATAAAACTTGATATGTTTCGCTCATTGAAAAAAATTTAAAATTTTTTGTAATTTTTTGAAATTTTTTTACTTTACAGACCGTACAGCATGGATCCGTTTGAATCTGTACCATACGGGACCTCCGTACAGTCTGTGCAAGCTTTTCCTTAACTGTGGGTGTTTGTCTTCCCAGTCTTCTCTTTCGCAGGTTTGAGTTTCATGTTATAGATCTTCTTTTAGGGTGTTAGGTTGCTGTCGACTGTAAAAACACAAAACAAATATCCCCTGTCGATCTTGTTGTAAGGTTGAAGGCGTTGTTTTAGGGTTGCAAGTGCTGTTGTGGACAAATATCCTGTCACCTCGGTCGATACTCCCCAGACCCCACAATCCTTCGTCGACATCTTCGTCGATATTCACAAACCCGCCTCCGCAGCCCTTGGTCGACATCCTCATCATCACGTGCATATTTTTTATTGATTTCATTTTACGTCGGGGTACTTTAGTTTCACATCTTTTAAATAGATTTAAACTAAAAACTAGTTTTAATATTTATGCATTTTTTTCCTTAGCTTTTTTTTAATTTAACCTCACGACCTTTTAATTTGACTTTTAATTTTACTTTAGCTTTTCATTAAAATTAGTATATATTTAGATTTATTTTTTAGTTTCTAAATTTAGTAGTAATTTAGCTTTTAATTTTAATCTTAATTTAGTATTATACTTCCATTTTAATTTAGATTTTAAGTTTAGTTTTAATTTACTATTAATTTTAGTTTTTAATTTAGTATTAAAAACTTAAACTTAGATTTCAATATTAGAATTTTAATTTTTTTTAATGTAGTATTAAATTTTAATTTAGTATTAGAATTTACTTTAATTTTAATTTAGCATTAAATTTTAACCTAGTTGTTTAGGATTTAACTTAGCTTTTAATTTAGCTTTTTAATTTTGACTTAGTTTTTAATTTAGATATTAATTTAGTTTTATTTAGTTTTTAATATTAATTTAATTTTTAATTTAGGTTAACTAGGTTAATTAAGTTAAAACTAATATAGCTTTAAAATCTTTACATAGTTTAATTTTCATCAAATTTTTTGCATTAGTTAGTCCATTTTTTTTTCCATAATCTAGTCATTTTTTTGCGTTTTACTAGTCATTATAGTCTATTTTTTGTTTTGCTTGTCACTAACTCTTTGATTGTAGCCATATCATTTATCGAAGACAATTTTCATCGAACTACTCACAAGTGGCTTGCAGGTTTCACTTGCTAAAAGACATATCATTTGAAACCTTGTGTTTGGCTTTATCCAGTGGACCTGATTGTGGCTTGTGGCATGTGCCTTGTCGTCAAATTTGAAGACAAATTTCTAGGTGCACTCAACACAACTTTCATCTTTTCATTACACCAAACAACTTTTTTGTCATCACACTTCGATTTGGGCTTTTAAAACGAACAATTGTTTGCAATCAAACTTTGAAATTGGGCTTAAAACAAACTTGTGTCCTCATAATCACATTTTGATTTGGGTTTAAAACGAACTTATGCTTGACTTGTTTGGTGGATTTGAGTGCGATTGAGGGTGTGTATGCTTTTCTCGTGCACTTCGCATGATCTTGAGAATCAAAAACATCCTTTCATCCATTCATCTTCACAACACACATTTCAATTATCTAAGGGGTAAATCAATATTGCAAGTGTGAATCTAGAGTGTGTGCATGTTCTCTCCTCGCACCGCAAGATGATCTTGGAGATCAAAAACACCCACTCAATTTGGTTTTGTCACCCTTCCTAGGAGGCCTACTTGGAGACACACCACTCCAAGGGACGACCTGAACTCTAGCATTCCGACGGAGTCTAAAAAGCGAGGAGTGAATCGAAAGACACCCCTCTTGGAAGTTGAAATCTTGTCATCCGGGCTAAGCCCTCAAGAACTTTATACCTTGGGGAAGTGAAGGTGAAGGGTGAGTTACCTCTTTCTCTTGGCTATGTGGTATTATTTCACTTTCATTTCACGGAATTGGGCCCCTTGTACCTTGAGTATATTGGGGAGATCCTTAGACCACTTGTGCATCCTAAATTAAGACCTCTTGGCCACACCCACTTGATTAATATTAGGCTTGTTGATGTGTCTTCAATTGTCTTTATAATCATAACAATCAACTTGAAAGATGAACTTGCCATTGTGTCTTGTGTGTGTGATTCATGCATGTACATGTGAAACATTGTGTTTGTCAATTTTTTAATTTTTTATTTGCCCAAGTCAAGCTTTCAAAACCATTTCCAATATTTACAACATCATCGAGTCCGTAATCTAACATCTTGAGAGAATGCTAGTCACATTTTGGCTTAAGGTTGACCTTGTTGAGATCCATATCCATAACCATATTGCTTCCATCCTTGTCATCTACCTTTTCTTCCATCCACATCAAACTTGTCTTAGAATTTCAATTGAGATTTTAGCCCTTGATCAAGACCATCATCATTTCAATCATTTAATCAAATCCTAGTCAATCATTGATCATCTTTGCTTAAGATCATATGTCTATCTTAAGTATTTGGAATCTATCCTTATCTTTGGTCAAATCAAATCCAATTTGGTCTTGTTCTTTGGTCTTAATCTTAATTGTGTTCCAAGTCATCAACATCCTTCTAGTCCAATCACCTATTCATTCACATCATCCTTATACTTGTTGTCATCCAATCATTTATTGCAATCCAAGATCTCCAACACATCAACCTTTTGTTACATCATTAAGAATCTCTCATCTTATGCCACCCATAACTAGATTGCAAGCGAAGAAAAACATGGATTCCCACATTGATAACCAACTATCTTCACCTTCATCCACAAGTCTGTATGACGATCAAGTAAAACACTCACTCACTTTCATGGCATCTCATCATATGTCACCTTTTCCACATCATAATCCCAATGACACACATGAACACGAACATGAGCATGAACAAAATGTTGACCAAGATGAGTTATCACCTCGATTTGCTAATTATATGAGCAACCTCCCACGTAAAGACTTAGTCATGAAACTCCTTGTAGACCAAGGGGTAGAGGTTCCTTCACCATCCACGACATCAAAGATTAAAGATCCCATCACTCCTGGTTCTTCATCGCAACCCATCATGGAACATCTTCAAAGCAACCCCATAGGTAGTGTGCCTTTGCCTCCACCTATTAATGATCCTAATTCCTCTTACTCCTTTCAACTAGGTCCACCCACATCACTCATCCGACAAATTTCCAAGCCACCTATAACATTATCAACTTCATTTCCACTCATTTCTATTCCTCAACAAACATTAGCAAGTCCATCTCAACCACTCTCTTACCACATGGTGGTACCTATAGGGGTTTATGGTTTTAGGTCCATGAAATTGCAAGTCTTTACCTTTAAAATCCTTTAAACCTAAATCCCTAAGTCCTATGCGCTTTATCTTTTAACTCCATGTTGACCGCCTGTAGCAAATCCTTGGTCACTTGAGTTATGACTTGAAGCCTTTATGTTCGTCAGGTGATCGGCCCCTTGTCCTAGTCTTACCCTTTATAGCTCGTGAAAAATTAAATTTAAGTCCTAAGTAGATTCACATAGGTTATAAAGTGTTATATATTATTGTTTCGTAGTGTCACGGCGCGTCATCCATGACGTCATCGTCCCCCTATATGGCCCAGACAAGGTGACACCTGTCAAAGAATCTGGGCTTAAAGCCCTTTATCGAAGAATCTTACATCGTACAGCCATGTGTTGCCAAGTGTCAAAGCGAAAAGTAATTTGCAAGAAGGCTTAGATCTGATGGTTGCGCAAGCTCGCAAGAGAATCTTGCCAGAAGGAATATTCACCGTGCAGTCACGAGATGGCGACACATGGCCTCGTTATAATAAAGAAATGAAAAATAAATGAAAAGGTGGACGCGTGGAGGCTTTATCGCACCCACGCAGGGTAGGTAAGTGGTGGGCCATTTCTGGTTGCGATGCCACGAAATGATGCCACATGTCCAGGTCAGATAAAAAGTGATGTGGTTAGCGAAGGAGGTATGTCTAACTTGGCTAGTTCCTATTGGTCGAGGACTTTTCAACGATGATGACCTAGATTTTCAAATTTGGTGGGTAAATGGTAGCCGTGGATTTCATAAGGACAAACTCAAATCAATAGCACAGGTTTAAATTTTTATGAAGAACATTAAAGGTGCCCTATGACACGAATGAGAGATTAAGGCCAAGGTTACCTCCATTAATGCCCCAGGACCTATGCTACGAAGCTTGAAAAGGAGAAAGTTAGGACATTTTGCATTATTTCTTCAAGTGCAAATAGAATTTAGACGTGCGGTGAGTTCTCAGGTGAGCAAAGAAAGGAATTCAAGCTTCTATAGGCATGAAAAAACTAGTAAGTCCACTCTATTCGATTGTGTTCAGTGCATTTTAGTTGACTTCTTGATTGAAAAGGTAGATAATTGTCACTATAGGAAGCCCTAGTTTAATACATAGTCTAAAAAAATGAGTCAAGTTGGTCAAGCCTCCACCTCTAAGCGTAGTTTAGATGAGGATCTTATGGTCCAGTTCCTAGGCTCTGCTAGACGAGCTCTAAATTTGCATGGTCCTGGTGGGCCAGATGATAAATTCCTTGCCTTCTACTACAACTAAAGGGATGCCCAATTACCTATTCTTGGTTGGGTCATATTTAAACATTGGCATCATAGAATGGACTACAAAGTCCTGGTTTGTAATGCTTGGTGCTTTGATTTGGCCAAGCTAAACTGCCCTAGTGTGTTCCCAAATCCTGATTTAGTAAGGGCAATTGCACAGAGGTATGATCCTCAAACAAGGTTAGTCATGGCAGGAAATGGCACAGTAATGATCAAATTTACAAAGGTTTACATATCTACTGTGTTCAATTTGAACCTTGTAGCCAGTAAGCCAATTGACCTAGGAGCGTTCAAGAAAAATTATCAGACTGTTAAGCATGCATATAGAGATTTCAACCTGGCCAAACACAGACCGCGAGGAGTGGATGGAAAACTGGTAAAGATATCAGATAGGGAGGAGGAGCCTTTTCAATGCACTCTGTTCATGTATTATTTTGTCAGAACCTACCACAGTTTGTGTCAGGTGCTTGGAAGGGATGCCTCAGATAGAATGCCCATCTCTCTGATGATGATGATGGTAAATATTCAGGATCAAGAGACCAGGGAACCATATGATTATGCTTCCTATAGTGCAGATAAAATGCACAAACAAATGATGGTACTTAAGAGCAAATTGTTTACTATGGATGCCCATGTTGAATTCACATGGTATTCCATGTTGTGTCATATGATTTTGTTTTCTTTGTCAGGTATGTGGCATCAGAACTTACATGTCAAGATGACAGATGCACAAGGAAATATGTTGCTAGTACAAATGTGGACATGCATTGTGTAGACTCTGATTATATAATTTTTTAAGAATACTTTGTGAGAAGAGATCTTGGTTTCTTAGAACTAGAAGGAGAAAGGATGCATGCAAATGTTTTAGACTTCTTGAGGCCTTTGGATAGGACCCCTGATTTGGGGATTGATCATAACTGGGGTGACTGGTTTTACCATGAGCACAACACATGTATCAGAATCTATGGAAGTGAGGCCCCTCCCCACATTTTGCCTAAATATGTGCTAAAGAGAATTATATTTTTAGAAACTATTAGGCAGTTGAATGAATCAGACAAAGAACATTTGAGGAAACATAAAAAGGGTTCATTCTTCCCCACCTCCCTTAGATTCACTAACTTCTTGATAGCAAACAAAGGAGGTTTAGATCAGATTGACTCAATGTTGCAGTGTTATAGGATGTATTTTGAATAGCCCAGGATGTTTGACCCTGAGGAATTTATTGACAAAGTGAGAATCAGTAAACAAAGACCGGGGTACATTCACTAGGTCTACTTTGATGAGGATACTGTTGATAGTAAGGAATATTGAGAGGGGGGGTGAATCAGTATTTCACAAAACCTCTTCTTAACAAGTTTATAAATCCAATTTCCAAAATTAATAATATGGAAGTAGAATAAACATAGGAACATCAACCATAAAGACATAACACATGAACACCAAGATTTTTACGTGGAAAACCCCAAAAGGGAAAAACCACGATGAGTGTTAGCTCACAATATATTAATATAGCACAATACCGGATTACAAGAAGGTTCACTACCTTAGGGCTCACTGTCTAGAGAAATGCTCACTACCAAAACAGGCTCATTGCCTAGAGAAAGAAAGACAAAAGAAGAATGACTCACTGCCAATTTAAACTGCTCAGATTACATCTACACATGCATGGTTACAACTCCAATGAAGCATATAAATATTGTCTCAAAACTCTTCATCTCTGACTGCTCTGTTTCACTGCTCTACTTTTACATAGGAGCGAGATCTCTCTTCTTCTGCTCTTACACAATCACTTTACTTTGCATGTCGCACATTCACATTTGCACTCTCTCCACCAAATACTAAATTTGATCCCATATATATATCCACAACACTTAGAATCTTCACATTAAGTCAGCCTACTTAGATGAAGCGTATAGTTAATAAACTTGTAGTTGTCGGCAAAATCCACTCACCAAAATACATAGCAAACCTAAATAACATTTGAAACACCTTCTCATATGTTGGCTCCAACTACAAAACCACTTAGGATAAAGTTCTAATCAATAAAACTTACCGCACACAAATCAACCTATCATGTCGGCCTCAAACACAGACTGTTATTGACTTAGTTCATCTATTAGACTACATCTTTTATTGTGGACCACAGGACTTGCTCAAAATCATGTCAAAGACTCCTCAGACATCACAAACCATACCTTCAGAACCACAAAGAAAAATATACTTTAGCAACAAAATGCGGACCATCAGAACTCAGACTCTGTCACAGTCAAACTCTGTCAAACAGTGTAGCGATACTCAGCAGCTTGTAACTATCTTTCTGATAGACTTTAGAACCTACAACTCTAGATTTTGACACTTCATACAAGTGTTTACAACATCTCAAATCCGTATATCAAGATATGCAACACCAAAGGAATGCAGACCAAATCAACTGAGTGGTCTCCTCTTGAATAGTACTGTATTCTATTCTACCGGACTTAGGCCATTTGAAGATATACTTCTGGAACTGATAAAAAGCTAAAACCTTGGATATAAGATCATCTACAAGTTAGGAACATTGTTACATCCCCAATTTTTGTCTTTCTATACTTTTACTTTTTACTTGGACATAAGTAAATGTATTATGATGTTTAGATTAATGACAAGGAAAAACATGGATTATATTGAATGTCATTTATGAAATTATGGCAATGATTATGTTATTATCGATTTAATATTCACATTATGAGATTTGATCTATTATTTGAATAATGATGCACTGATCATAATTTCTTTGGTAACAAGTTTGATATAGGATTACAGGTTTTTAGATGACTCTCGAAGAAAAGAGAGAGAATATCTTTCCAGGAGAGAGACATAGACCTCGGGTTACAAGTGGTTTATTTGCCAAATCGGGTATAAGTGTTTAATGAAAATGTGAACCAATGTGTTGTAAGAGGTAAGTCTTGTCTTCTCAATTTACTTCTAAACCTAATTGACAGGTAGTCGATATTGTTTTCAAATCTTTCTAAGTCGTCTTAGTCGTTAGTAACGTTAACGACATCGTTTGAGTTTGATTTGTGACTATTTACATTTAACGTAAATATTACGACGTTATTGTCATAAAATGGTTGTCATATTATTATTAAGTCCCTTGTGATGTTATAAACCATTCTTAACGTTAAGACATTTTCATCGAGTTAAGAATACATGATTATTGTCGACGGATTGTGATGGGGAGACAAGCTCAACCCAACCACATTATCTATAATTCCTTGTTTAAACATTATCATTTTATTGATTAAAATGTGATTATCTAATATAGTGGTGATGTTATAAGAAGTATATTTGATGTAATCAAATATATAAATACCTTAGCATCATAAGAGAATAATACCTCTTAATGAGTCGATGGTATTGTAGGAGCCGTAGGCTAAATTATAGTAGAGTCTTCATTAGTGATAAGTGGTGGATTGAACCACATGTTTTAATCACTAAAAGATCAGTTATATTTTAATAAGTGTCAGCCTCATCCTTAGGGGGATGACTATGTTTACAAACTGCCCAACCGAATGAACCATATGGTAGCCTTCCACAATCGACGTGTGGACCTTTGCTTAAAAATCAATTTCAGTTAAAGACTAAGTTGCTAAGGACTATTAAGATTTCATTAATTTTGCAACTGAATCACTGTTGAGGTGTGAAATAAGGTAACTCTCTAGGAGTCATGCCTCGTTGATAATTATTAACGACTCAGTTGAGCCGTGGTATCGATATATTAATAAGGTTAAAACTTGAGAGGATCGAACATAGGCAGGGAGGATCGAACATATGTAGAGAGAAGTATAGTGGTTGGAATAGAGAGGGAATATGTAGTCAAGAGGCGTTGACCCTGTGTCTTGTTTGCACATTTCTACCAGCTCTTAAAATGTCCATTAACAAGTATTCCTCAGTCATGTGTTTGATAACTGTGAGGAAATCCATTAATATCTTTCTTTTAGTGAGTACATCGTAGTCTCATGGTGATTGTATGAGTTCTCCAGAGAGGTTAAACCTCCTGTTTTTATTGAGTAATAGTAAAAAACTATTAAGAATCGATGTAGGAAAATGCAGATAACTATCTAAGTAAACTATGTTGATCTATCTCTGTAATCGATGAGACAAGGAATGCAAATCATATGGTTGATACTTGGTAATTCAAGTGAGTAGTTTGCTACAGTATACTACATCGACCATTTGCTTATTCATTTATAAATCAATAACCATATCAATGCATAGAATGGAGGATAAAAGACCATCATAGTAAGAGATTGTCATAGTTGTTATTAGCCTTGAAATGGTTCCCTTATCGAATAAGTTTGTAGCAAGTCAATGGAATGATTGTGAGTTAACCAAACAATAGACTCTCAGATTTTATAGAGTTGAATGAACTTTGATTAATATACTCTTAGACTTGAGTAGTATATTATTGAGGTAATAATAATTTAAAGTATTTTCTTGTTTAGATTATGTATATGTATAATGAAAATTGTTATCTATCCATGAGAACTTAGATTCATAGGGATTTTTAGACAATTATTGTTCTCTTCGATTGAAGTAACTTAGAGATATTATGGTGGATGGAAATAAGGTTTATGGGAGAACCCTTATACATTTATTTATCTTTTGTTAATATTATCCTTGAAGAGATCCAATACAATGGAGTAGGCTAAGTCTACTAGAGAATGACCTTGTAGGGATATATATTCAGGGTATGTTTTGTTTATAACACATTATCAAAGTTATTCTACATTCCTTTGTATAGGAGATATTATCTATTTAAGAACTATCGTATTCTTAACCTTGGTTGAGTTAATCAAGGGTTATTTGTGAATCTAGGACTCCTAGATATAAGATATGGTTATATTGTTATATCATATTAACAAATGATATTAGGAAAAACCCTAAAGTCGATTACAAACCAATTGAATGGTTATGTCATATAGACTTATTTAAGTCAAAAGATACTAACATCATGACGCAATGATTAAACTTTTTACATGGTCATAATAAGAGTAAACAAACTGCAAGAATATGACAGTATCCAAGTCGAGTAGGGGTGTGTGAACACAACGACTACGTTCATTATGAACGATATTGATATTAAAAACTTTGGCCAAAGTAATGCATTTGTTTTCTGCATGCATTGTCGATTCACTGTATTCGGAATGCTCATCCTATTAGAAATCATACTTAGCTAGAGGGTATCTAGGGTTGTATGGTTGATACAGTTGAGTACAATACAACACTATGTACTCAGGAAAGGCAAATTACCATTGGTCACCTAAGGTCTATATCCCTCGTGAAGGGTAGGGCCATTTCCTATGTGGAAGATGTGTGGGAGACTGCCGGTCTGTGGATGGAGGTAAATCACTAGAAAGATTCTCTCCAAGCAAGGAACATGCAAGGACTTGTGATAAAGATGTCAGATATTCAGAAGCAGTATTTATTCCAAAATTTGTATATGTATTTGATTTACTTTTGTAAACATTGTAATTGAGAAAGACAATATGGTTTATTGTATTTTGTAAAAAGAAATCTTGTAATTGTAGTTACTTGATTATATGTTGAATAAAAGAAAAAATTTCTCTATCTCATTTTTACATTGTTGATTTACTCTATGGTAAATTTTTGGTTTTACTATGTTTTTAGAATGTGGATGTTACAAACATCATACCAGAACTGCAAAACCTGGTCTTCAACTACGGACCTATTGGAATTAGGGTAGACAACTGAGAGGGGGGGTGAATCAGTTATCACAAAACTTTATCTTTTGTTGCATTTAATCTTTTTTTACCACTTATTAACAGATTAATGATATAACCATGAAAGCATGAATCAATAACACATGAGCAAAAATATAATCAACACACATAACACTAGAATTTTTACGTGGAAACCCGGTTAAGGAAAAACCACGGTGGGGGTTAACCCACAAAATTTATTCTCTATTAAAAGAATAGAAAAATGGGAAGGCACTTGCCTTCAGACACACTACCCAGAGCTTACTACACCAAGAGACTCACTATCTACAAAAACATTTACATGATTAACACTAAAAGGTTGAACTAAGAAATAGCATCTTCTCCATGCCAAGGTTCAGTTCCATTGAAGCTCACAACACCTCTGCTCTACCCCCAAACACTTCTTCGCTACCTCTACATCTTTGCATATATGGGCACATTTACATGACTTCATTACACTTATTTATACATGACATCAACTTTGGAATGAACATCAAAGTCAGCCTTACAATCATCTATCTAGAACATTCTCCAAGATAGGCATTACAAGCAATTACAATCACAAGACTTGACTTAATACAAAATGCTACATGCGGACCACTACACTATCAGCCAAACATGGTTGGGACTCAAATCTTCCTCGAACAACATGCCACACTCCATAGAACTTCTCTTAGATCATCCTCAATACACACTAAGCATCCAGTCAGCCAAGACTGGAAAGAACAACACCCAAGGAGAAATCTTCAACTATGAGCTCAATCCTCAATGCGGACCACCAACACAATAGGTACATGATCCAAAGACCTCCACAAGCACAATGAAATCAACAAGAACAACCACACAAACTCAAATCACCAGAATCACTTGCATCTTCATATGGGAACTTAAGAACACTAATTATCATGACTGTCACACTAGAAAGATTGCTTGCGGACCTCTAAACTACAAACCACTTGAGTTGAGGATATACACCAACATCCCAAACATACCTTTACAACTGCAGACCATAATATTCCAATGTGGAGCAATCCAGACCAAATTCCTGTCACTCTATTACCTCTGAACAACTGCAAAACCTGGTTCTACTCAGATGGCCATAACTTCGCTAATCCTCCATGCGGACCTCTCAAATATTACCTAGAGCAACTTTAGACAATCCTCTACAAAACCCTTTAATCTGCAGACTCTAATCTTCATCTCATTGGGAATGCGGAGCAATCTACTTTACTGAACTGCATTGTCTTCACTATTTCTGACAAAGAGATATGTTGACATCAATGACAACACATCATAGGCACATATTTGCAACAATCTCTCCCTTTATCATTGATGGCAACATATGATGTGAAAAATTGATTCAACCATCAAGACAAGGACTTCTCCCCCTTTGTCTTATCACACCTGCAACCACTTTCTTCACTACTCCCCCTTTCACCAGCAACTACTTACTTCTGAGTTTTTCACATGACTTCTCTCCCTCTTTGACATCAATGGAAAAGGGCACATATTTGCAATCATCTCTCCCCATTTTTGTTTCTTAGATAAAACCAAATTAAACTCTAGAATTAACATACTGACTACTCCCCCTGAGTAGTATCCCCTTAACACCATTCCAGATCACAAGATATGACTGTGAGTTCCACCGGACTGATGCACACTAGTGCACCTTAGTTCTGAACAGGAGGGGTAATAACCCCTAGCTTCACTCTGAGATACTCAAAAGTGTCCTTAGGTAGAGGTTTAGTGAAGATATCCGCAATCTGATCCTTTGAAGGAATAAACTCCAATCTAACTTCATTCTCATTTACCTTCTCTCTCAAAAAGTAAAACTTGATGGATATGTGCTTTGTCTTTGAATGCAACACCGGATTCTTTGAGATGTTTATTGCACTTGAATTATCATAGAAGATTATAATAGGCTCTTCAAACACAATTCTGATATCCTTCAACATTTTCTTCATCCACAAACTTGAGTACAATTACTTTCTGATGCTACATACTTTGCCTCTGCAGTAGACAGAGATATTGCCTCCTGCTTTTTGCTCAACCAAGAAACCAATCTCTTTCCCAAGAAAAATGCATCACCACTAGTACTCTTCCTTTCATCCACATCTCCTGCCCAATTAGCATCTATATATGCATGAAGAGTGAAATCATCATCCTTAGGATACCATAAGCCATAATCAGATGTCCCCTTCAAATATCTAAAAATTCTTTTGACTGCTACAACATGAGATTCTCTAGGATCAGCTTGAAATCTAGCAACAAGGCTAACTACATTCATAATATCAGGTCTAATTTGAGTTAGATAAAGCAGTCCTCTAATCATTGATCTATACCTTTTTTGATCTGCCTTAGGGGAATCATCATCTTTACTCAACTTGCATCCAGTTATCATAGGAGTACTCACTGGTTTTGAATCCTCCATTCCAAACTTTTTCAATAACTCTTTCACATACTTGGACTGAGATATGAAGATGCCCTTATCTAACTAAATGATTTGCAGACCTAAGAAGAAATTTATTTCACCAAACATGGACATCTCAAATTCACTTTGCATCTGATCAGCAAATTTTTTACACATGCTCTCATTTCCACCAAAGATGATATCATCAATAAATACCTCAACAATCAAGATGTGTTCATGATCAATTTTGAAATAAAGATTACTGTCAGCTATGCCTTTGCTAAAACCTAACTTTAGCAGATACTTATCTAATCTTGCATACTAGGCTCTTGGGGCTTGTTTAAGTCCATACAATGCTTTCCTCAATCTGCAGACCATATCTCCTTGATCAGACAACTGGAATCCTTCTGATTGCTCAATATAGACTTCTTCTTCCAATTCTCCATTTAGGAATACTGACTTGACATCCATCTGGTAAACATTGAAATCTTTGTAAGCAACAAAGGCAAGAAATAATTTGAATGCTTCTATTCTTGCCATTGGAGCAAAAGTTTCTTCAAAATCAATTCCCTCTACCTGAGAATATCCTTTGCACATTGATCTTGCTTTGTTTCTCACAACTTCACCATCTTAATTCAATTTATTCCGGAAGACCCATTTAGTTCTAATTACATTTTTGTTTTCAGGTCTAGGAACAAGATCCCAAGTATGATTCTTTGTAATTTACATTAATTCTTCTTCCATTACTTTTACCCAACTTTCATCATTACTAGCTTCATTCATTAATTTTGGTTCAATCTTTGAAATCAAATAATACTCCACTTGTTCTTTAGAAATTCTTCTTCTAGTTTGAACACCTTTATTTTTATCTCCTATGATCTGATCTTCAGAATGATTCAACCTTACATACCTAGGAGTTTTGGGATTTTCTTGACCTTCAGATTCTTGAATTTGTTCCTCAACATTTAAACTAGCTTCTTGAGTCACTGGATTCTCCAGAGCAATCTGAATATGAGTTTGAGTTTGAACTTGATTTTCTTTATTTGAACTTTCATTTTGTTCATCTTATTCATATCCACAAGACTTGGAAGGTCTCTCCTTGCTTTCATCAACCTTGACATTAGCACTTTCAACAATCCTTTTCAATCTCTTGTTAAAGCACCGATATGCCTTGCTTTGGTTAGCATAACCTAGAAATATTCCTTCATCACATCTTGCATCAAACTTACTTAGATCTTCATCTCTCTTGATATAGCATTTACTCTTGAAAACTCTAAAGTATTTCATAGTAGGAGCATTACCAAACCATAGTTCATAAGGTGTTTTGTTAGTATTACCTTTAATTTGCACCTGATTAAGAGTGTAGACAACAGTACTCATAGCCTCTCTCCAATAGACATGTGGTACATTTGCCTCCATCATCATGGTTTTAGCAGCCTCTTGAATAGTCTGGTTCTTCCTTTCCACAACTCCATTCAACTGAGGAGTCCTAGGAGTAGATAATTATCTTCTTATTCTATGCTTTTCACAAAATGCATTAAACTCACCAGAGGTAAACTCTCCACCTCTGTCAGATCTCATACACTTTATCTTCACACCAATCTCATTCTCCATCATAGCCTTGAACACCTTGAATCTGTCAAGAGACTCTAATTTCTCTCTCAAGAAAGTGACCCACATCATCTAGGAGTAATCATCAATCAACAACATAAAGTATCTGTCTCCTTGCAAACTCCTAACTCTGGCAGGACCACACAAATCAGTGTGCACATGTTCCAACAATCCACTTGAAAATTGTTCTTTACTTTTGAATGTAGCTATGTTCTGTTTGCCCAACTGACATTCCTTACACATGCTATTAGCAAGTTTCACAAGCTTTGGAAGACCTCTCACAGCCTGAGAAGTACTTATTTTGACAATGTTATCAAAGTTTACATGACACATTATCCTATGCCATAACCAACTCTAATCAATCTGAGAAATCAAACAACTTTTACCAGTACCACTTAAATGAAAGATATTACCTCTAGTTTGTGTACCAAATGCAATCTTAGTTCTGGAACTTCCCAAAATTCTACATTTTCCATCCTTGAATTGGAGATCATACCCTTTGTCAACCAACTGTCCAATACTGAGAAGATTATGCTTCAACCCTAATACATACAAGACATCAATAGTGTTATTCTTACCATCAAGAGAGATGGATCCTCTGCCACAAATTCTACCAGCTAAATTGTCTCCAAACTTCACAATTCCACCTTCATATCTTTCCAAACTTACAAACTTACTTTTATCACCAGTCATATGATGAGAACATCCACTGTCAATCACCCATTCATCCTTTTCTTCAACCTGAGCAGCCAAGGCACTTTCCACATTCACACAGCTAGCAATTTAGTAGATACTAGATCTTCTTCTTGGATAGCAATGAACACCCATTCATTTCTAGAGGTACTTCCCATATCAGATTCATCATCAGTGACTCCATCAGCAACTTCTTGGACATAGTAGCATTTATTTTGAACCCTAGGTTTGTTAGGGTTTGGCTTTGAAACCCTCTCCGGACATCTTGAAGCAAAATGACCAATCTTATTGCAAGCAAAACATTTAAAAGGCAACTTTCTTTCATACTTACTGAATCCTCTTGGTAATCTTTTGGCAACAAGGGCTTCAAGTTCTTCAAGATCAAATTCATCTTTTTCAAGTTCCTTCCTTGTCTTCTCATCTCTGGTTAGTCTTCTTGAAGAGCTTTCACCTGGATCAAATCTTTGCTTTCTAAAAACACTAGCCTTAAATGCAGACTCTCATTTAGGAAGAGATTCACCAAACTCACTTATTTCAAATGTTGAAAGCTTGCCAACCAATTGATCCCTTGTAACATCTGTCACAGTCCCGATCTCCTTAATAGAAACAACTCTATGCTTATATGAAGCAGGTAATGATCTAAGCACTTTGGCAACAATCTTTGATTCTTCCAGTTTTCCACCAGCACACCTGATACTGCACACAAGTTCATTCACCTTCTACATGTAGGAAGTGATGTTTTCATCTTCACTCATCCTCAAACATTCATATCTACCCTTCAGGATCTGTAACTTAGCACATTTGACATATGCATCATCTTCATACAGAGTTTCCAACTTCTTCCAGATTTCATGAGCAGTTTGCAATTCCAAAATATTTATCATTTCTATATCAGTCAGGGCACTCAACAATGCTTCTTTAGCCTAAATGTTGTTTTCAGCTTCTTTGATTTCAACTGGAGTTGTAGGACCATTCTGCAGAGGAGTATACTTATTCTTAGTTATCAACCAATAAGGATCACCCATGCATTACAAATGACACTTCATGTGATTCTTCCAAAGAGAGTACTTTGTTCCATCAAATCTCAGATTGTCCTTCTTGTATGTCGACATATTGGATCTCGTCAAGCAGTCAAGCTTCTTTTAGAGGAACCGGCTTTGATACCAATTGTTGGAATTAGGGCAGACAACTGAGAGGGGGGTGAATCAGTTGTCACAAAACTTTATCTTTTGTTGCATTTAATCTTCTTTACCACTTATTAACAGATTAATGATATAACCATGAAAGCATGAATCAACAACATATGAGCAGAAACATAATCAACACACATAACACCAGGATTTTTACGTGGAAACCTGGTTAGGGGAAAACAATAGTGGGGGTTAACCCACAAGATTTATTCTCTGTTAAAAGAATAGAAAAATGGGAAGGCACTTGCCTTCGGGCACACTGCCCAAAGCTCACTGCTCCAAGAGACTCACTGTCTACAAAAACATTCACATGATTAACACTGAAAGGTTGAATTGAGAAATAGCATCTTCTCCATGCCAAGGTTTAGTTCCATTGAAGCTCACAACACCTCTACTTTGCCCCCAAACACTTCTTCGCTACCTCTACATCTTCACATACATGGGCACATTTGCACAACTTCATTACACTTATTTATACATGACATCAAATTTGGAATGAACATCAAAGGCATCCTTACAATCATCTATCTAGAACATTCTCCAAGATACACATTACAAGCAATTACAATCACAAGACTTGACTTAATACAAAATGCTACATGCAGACCACTACACTATCAACCAAAGATAGCTGGGACTCAAATCTTCCTCGAACAACACACCATGCTCCATAGAACTTCTCTTAGATCATCTGCAATACGCACTAAGCATCTGGTCGGCCAAGACTGGAAAGAACAGCAACACCCAAGGAGAAATCTTCAACTATGAGCTCAATCCTCAATGCGGACCACCAACACAATAGGCACATGATCCAAAGACCTCCACAAGAACAATAAAATCAACAAGAACAACTGCACCACCTCAAATCACTAGAATCACTTGCATCTTCATACAGGAACTTAAGAACACTAACTGTCATGATTGTCACACTAGAAAGATTGCTTGCGGACCTCCAAACTATGAACCACTTGAGTTGAGAATACACACCAACATCCCAAACATACCTCTAGAACTGCAGACCATAATATTCCAATGCGGTTCTACTTCGATGGCCATAACTTCGCCAATCCTCCATGCAGACCTCTCAAATCTTAACTGGAGCAACTTCAGACAGTCCTCTACAAAACCCTTTAATCTGTAGACTCTGATCTTCGTCTCACTTGGAATGCGGAGCAATCTACTTTACTAAACTTTACTTTCTTCACTGTTTCAAACAAAGAGATATGTTGATATCAATGACAACACATCATAGGCACATATTTGTAACAGGACCAATGCCAATCCAAACACTGTTATTATGTCACTACTTCTATACATTGCCAATGCTTAGCCAATATGACTAAGTCTTCTTTACTAGACCAACATCTATGTTCCAACCTTGTTCCTTTTCTTGTTGCCATCAATGACAACACTCAATTATACAACATTTAGCAGTGTCTCTTGCCAACAGTCTCCCCCTTTGGCATTGATGGCAACACTTAGTGAAAAATGCTTGATTGTCTTGACTATTACTATCTTAACTACTCCCCTTTTCTATATACACTCTATATTTCTTCTCCCCCTGAGATGTTTGCCCATTTTTCACTAATCTTCTTCTCCCCCTTTGACATCAATGGCAAAGGTGTAGGTTCCAGAGTCAAAAATTTGTCAAAACTACAAAATTTTGCTATACTCTGCTGCATGTGTACAAGTACAATCTTCAACTTTATTTTACATGTGCTGGAGGATGTCATTGAAAATATTCTTAATTTGGACTAGCTCACCATCCCAGCCTTTCTTAGTATTGTCCAAAATTTGAATATGACCACTAAGTAGGAAAACTATGGTCTATGCCTTGTGAAGATCAGAGGGTGTGTCAAATTGTGAGGCTAATTGTGCTTCTGCTGCCAGATTAAACATAGAGTCTAACTTAGGACTGATTATTCCTCTTAGCTAACACATTCTGTTTCTAATTTGATCCCTCTCACTTATTAGATTGTTTAAGTCATCATGAAGGTTGATGACTTGACTTTCCTTCTTGCTAACTTATTCTACCACCGGATCAAATGACTTAGAAATATTTATCAGTTTCAGCTCTAAATCCTTGATCTTCTCTTATGTTTCCTTAGTGGCCTCTGACTAGGATAAGAAAAATTTCTATATGTCACCAGCTTCTTTAATGGCACTTTGAATGCTTTTTATCCTATTATCTAGCTAGACTTTGTCATTAACTATCATTTTCTTTAACTCATTGATGCGGAGAGTACAGATAGAAATTGGACAGCGGATCAAAAATTTGAACCGTTGAACCTCTTGTAACTTTGTCCCTTTTGAATTCACTATTGGTGAGACCACATACCATCGGTGAGCTCAAATCCTATTGTGCCGACATACCGATCACCCTGAATACCCTTCGAACCATCACCGTCAGTGTGACTTAGATCATCGGTGGAACCTTATTGTTTTCTTCTGATGTGCCAATACACTTCAACCGTCGGTGTGACCTCCTCGTCGGCGGTCACCTTGTTTATCCTCCTGATATGCCGATATATGTTGTCTTCAGTGAGACTCTTTTCTATCGGTGGACACTTATCAGCTCAAACTAATGCACCGATGGGATTAACTTCAGGAAGACACCAACTATCGCAGAGACTACACAAAATTTTGCCGATAGTTACAGTTACACCGATTGGTGTAGCACAGGCAATCGGAGAGAGAACTTAAGACAAGGCTGATAGTGATAGTCAAACTGAAGGACAGAACACCATCGGTGAAACATACTCCATCATTGGAACACAAACAAGTTACGCCGAAAGCCTCAGTCTCACTGAAATTGACTTCATCTACTCTTTAACTGAACCCTAGCACATGAAGATGCTAGGTTGTCTACTATGCGCGCTCCTCAGTCAGGAACATTTGCCCCACCAAACTGGTAAAAGAAAAGAAAAACAAATAGAAATATGTATAGAATGATGCCATTCCACTTATTTCTTTGGAAAACCACCAATGGAATAGTTATCCACTCATTTTTGACAATTTAGACTAAACTATCTCACTTGCAGAGAATAAAGAACTATTATGGATAGTTATAAAATATTCACAACACAGACCAAGCACAGAAAATGATGGACATAAGTTATTATTACCCAGATGATTTTTGACTTCATCTACTCTTTAACTGAACCCTAGCACATGAAGATGCTAGGTTGTCTACTATGCGCACTCCTCAGTCAGGAACATTTGCCCCACCAAACTGGTAAAAGAAAATAAAAACAAATAGAAATATGTATAGAATGATGCCATTTCTGAAATTGACTTCATCTACTCTTTAACTGAACCCTAGCACATGAAGATGCTAGGTTGTCTACTATGCGCGCTCCTCAGTCAGGAACATTTGCCCCACCAAACTGGTAAAAGAAAAGAAAAACAAATAGAAATATGTATAGAATGATGCCATTCCACTTATTTCTTTGGAAAACCACCAATGAAATAGTTATCCACTCATTTTTGACAATTCAGACTAAACTATCTCACTTGCAGAGAATAAAGAACTATTATGGATAGTTATAAAATATTCACAACACAGACCAAGCACAGAAAATGATGGACATAAGTTATTATTACCCAGATGATTTTTGAATCACAATCCTCAAATCTACTGTACTACTTCTCGTTTGCTCCTCTGTGCTTTTATTAAGCCAGAGTTGGAAGATCAACGGTTTGCTCAATGGTTAGGGAAGGCCAACTGCCCTGAATCCCAACTAACTCCTGTTGATCTTTTTAGATTCTACAAAATGTGTCCACTATTTGCCAAATGGAAAACAAAAACTCCTAGGTTTTGAGAAAACAAGACATGAACAAAATGACATGGCCAAATAGGCCTTATTTCAACATAGTAGATTATACTATGATGCCCCTGCACCATACTCCCTAGAAGAAAATGTCTCAAGTCCTCTTAGAGACCAATTCTTGTACATCTCCACCATGCTTTAAAATGTCTTCCTCCAGCATCCATGTAGCTTCTGAATCTGGAAGCCCTTGCCACTTAACCAAATGTTCAAAGTATGTTTTATGCCTTATTTTCCTGGCTTCTCTGCTGTCCAAAATGTACTCCATTTTGAGCAGCTCACTAGAAGGTAAGTGCTTCAGCTAGTCTTCATTCTCCTGGATA
Organism: Cunninghamia lanceolata; assembly: GCA_027924645.1. Taxonomy (NCBI): domain Eukaryota; kingdom Viridiplantae; phylum Streptophyta; class Pinopsida; order Cupressales; family Cupressaceae; genus Cunninghamia; species Cunninghamia lanceolata. Next base: position 62,966 of record BSBN01002272.1, read on the forward strand.
GGGTCTTCTGCATTCTCCCCTGTATCAGGACTTCTGTATAATGGTAAATCAACAATGTTGAATATGGGTGAAATGGCAATATCATCAGGAAGCTCAATCTTGTAAGCATTTAGACCGTACTTCTCTAGAATCTGACAGGGTCCAATCTTCCTCATCATCAGTTTGTTGTGGCCTCCTTTTGGAAACCTATTTTTGTTCAGATGAAACATGACCAAGTCGCCTACCTGATACTGCACATCCCTCCTCCTTTGATCCATTCGAGCCTTTGTCTTCTGACTATTCTGGTGCAAAGTATCTCTAACCTGTTGGTGTATTTCTTTCATGGCTTCTGCAAATGTATCAGCATGACCGCTCCGTTTGTCCAACCCCTGGACATCTCTTAATTCAAAAATACCCCTGGGGTGACTGCCATATACAATTTCAAAGGGACTTAGACCCGTGCTCCTCTTTGTCGAGTCATTATAAGCATATTCTGCTTGTGGGAGTATCATATCCCAATTGCTTCCATGTTCTTTTGTTAAGAATCTAAGGAGATTACCCAAAGATCTATTGACAACATCAGTTTGCCCATCAGTCTGAGGATGATAGGCTGAACTGAAAGACAAATTTGTTCCCAATCTTTTCCACAAAGTCCTCCAAAAATGTCCTACAAATTTGCTATCCCTATCAGACACAATGCTCAAGGGTAGCCCATGAATCCTGAAAATTTCTTTAAAGAACAAGCCTACAATGTAACTAGCATCATTAGTGGTCCTGCAAGGAATGAAATGAGCCATCTTGCTGAATCGGTCTACCACTACAAACACACTGTCACAACCTGTCCTTGTTTTGGGTAACCCCATCACAAAATCCATACTCAGACATTCCCAAGGCCTATTGGGTATTGGCAAAGGTTGATACAATCCTGCATTGGTCGAGACTCCTTTTGCTCTTTGGCATACTATGCAACTTTCAACAAATTTTTTGATGTCAGACTGCATTCTTGGCCAGAAATAAAATCTCCTTACTAGATCTAGAGTCTTATTGAACCCAAAATGTCCTCCTAAGCCACCACTATGTTTTTCCTTCACAATATTATCCCTCATTGAGCATTTAGGGATACACAACTAACATCCTTTGAACAATAGTCCATTCTATAATGTAAAATCTGAAAACTCACTATGAAAAGTATTAGCAAATTCATTGCATACCTTGTAGATTTCTCTGAAATCCTGATCTTCTCCATACAATTCCTTGAGTGACTCAACACCCATGCTTTGCAACTGCACTTCTTGGACTGTCAACACCCTCCTGCTGAGAGCATTTACCACCTTGTTTGCGACTCCTTTCTTATGCTTAATGGTGAAAGTGTATGCTTGCAGACTTTCCACCCATTTCATATGTCTGTGGCTGAGTTTGCCCTGCCCATTCAGAAAACTGAGAGCATGGTTATCAGTGTACACAATAAATTCCTTGGGAAGTAGGTAATGTCTCCACTTTTTCAAAGCTTGTACCATAGCATACAACTCTAAGTCATAAGAGGAGTATTTCCTCTTGGCTTCATTTAACTTTTCATTGAAGAAGGCTACTGGTCTGCCTTCTTGGCTCAACACTGCTCCAATGGCCAGTCCACTTGCATCACATTCAATTGTGAAAACCTTATTAAAATTAGGTAACACTAAGACAGGGAATTTAGCAACTTTCTATTTCAGACTCTCAAAGCTCCTATCTACTTCTCTCATCCACACAAACTTCACCTTGCATCCACCCTTGATGGTTTCCAACATAGGTGCACAAATGTCACTGTAGTTCTTAATGAATTTCCTATAGAAAGTGGCCAAACCATGGAAACTCCTTACCTCCCCTATTGTCTTAGGTGTGGGCCAATTCAGAATAGCCTCTACCTTTGAAGGATCCATCTTTAGATCACCTTTGGAAATGACAAAACCCATGTAGATCAACTCTTGTTTCATGAAATCACATTTGTCCAAGTTTATTAACAGCTTCTGGTATTTCAGCCTCTTCAAGACTATTTCCAAATGTTTCAAATGTTCTTCCTTGCTCTTGCTAAACACCAAAATATCATCAAGATAGACTACCACAAACTTACCTATGAAATCTTGCACTACTTCATTCATTAACCTCATGAAAGTGCTAGGAGCATTAGATAGACCAAAAGGCAATACAAGCCATTCATACAATCCTTCATTAGTTTTGAATGTTGTTTTCCATTCATCACCTTCCCTTATCCTTATCTAATGGTACCCACTCTTCAAGTCTATCTTAGAGAAATAGGTAGCACCCCCCAAATAATCCATTAGGGCTTCAATTCTAGGAATAGGAAACCTGTATTTGATGGTTATCCTATTTATTGCCTTGGAATCAGTACACAGTCTCCATTTCCCATCTTTCTTTGGTGCCAAAATAGTGGGGACTGCACATGGACTCAAACTCTTCCTTATTAACCCCTTGTCTAAAAGTTCTTGAACCTACCTGGCTATCTCTTCATTATGCTAAGGGGTCATCTTATAGGCTGCCTTATTGGGAAGTACAGCTACCAGTATGAGATCAATCTGATGGCTGATATCTCTGATTGGTGGTAGTGAGTCTGGTATATCTGCTGCAATTACTTCCTTATAACTCTCAAGTAGTTCTCTGACCTCCTTAGGTCCTACTTCTCTCATATTTTCTCTTTTCTTCTCCTTAGGTTTCACAACCAAAGAAAAACCTACTCCACCAGATTCTTCTAGTATTTCAAGGAATTCATTTTCTCCTACCATCATTACACTAGATCCTACAAACTATGGATTTTCCTCAATCAATGACTGTATCCTATAAGTTACACCATCCTTTTGGAAAGAGTAAGCATTCTTTTCCCCATCATGATGAGCCTTTCTGTCAAACTACCATGGTCTTCCCAGCAGAAGATGGCAAGCATCCATATTGAGGATGTCACATAGAATCTTGTCCCTATACCCCCTAATGCTGAATTCTACCCATGCTTGTTCATTGATGACTATATGTTGTCCCTTGGTTAACCAACTGACCCTATATGGACAGCTATGGGGTATCTTTTCTAATTTCAATTTATCTACTACTTGCAAAGATATAATATTGTCAGTAGAACCAGAGTCAATGATAACTTTGTAAACCTTAGCTTGTATCTTGCAGTTGACTCTAAACAAAGCTCTTCTTTGTGATGGTTTAGTCTGCACTGGTTCTTTGAGCAGCATCCTCTTGATCATCAGATTTTCTCCCAACTTTGATGTCAAATTCACTTCAGGAGAAGTCACACTCCTTGCATCCTCTTGAGTCAATGTGGTTCTTCTCTCATTACCATGAGAAGTTGAGGCCTTCTCTGGATACTTGTATGTTGGGTGCCCCATCTGATTGCAGTTATAACATCTCATGTTGGAGAACTTGGATCCTCTACCTGATCTATTTGTCCCACCTCTTCCATTAGGTCTTCTTCCTCGGTAGCCTCCTCTGCTACTTGAGTCCCCAACTTGCTCTTCTTGGCTAGACTCACCACTAGGCCTCTAGTTAGGACTTCTTCCTCCAAAACTACCTCTACCTCTGAAATTTCTACCACCTCTTCCTCTACCTTATTGTTCACCTTTTCTCTTCAGCTTCTCTTTAGCTATTAATGCTACTTGAAAATATTTTTCCACGGTTTCAGGAGTCAATAAACTTATCTCATCTTGAATATTGAACCTCAGACCATTTAGATACCTTGCTACCTTGGCTTTTTCATCCTCCATGTACCCACAACGAAGTGTGTATTTGTGGAACTCCTCGGTGTAAGTAGCTGCATCCATATCTTTTTGCTTAAGGTTCTACATTTTCCTGTAAATCTGCACCTCATAGTCAGAGGGAAGGAACTGGGACTTGATCTTCTCCAACATTCTTCTCCATGAAGATATCATACTCTTCCCATTCTTCACCCTCTCTCCTTGGGTGTAATTCCACCATGTAAGGGCAATACCTTTGAGTTTAGTTTTTGCAAACTTAACTCTCTTACTTTCAGGAACTTCCTTGTATTCGAAGTAGTTGTTTAGAGCCTCAATCCATTCCATGACTTCATCAACATTCATCTTTCCACTAAACATGGGGATATCTATCCGAGCCTCTGAAGAGTCCTTGCCAATAGCCTTAATGGCTTCCAGGAATTGCTTTTGTTCAGCAGTTATCTTTTTCTCTTCTTGTTCCTCTTCTTCTTCCTCTCCATCAGATTCATCATTAGATTTCTTTCCTATCTTCAGTGCCTTCAACTTAGCATGGAGTGTTTCCTTGACTCCAATCTTGATCATCTCTTCCATCTCTTGGAACTTCTTAATCACTTCTGCTATCATCCCCTTTCGAGGCATGATGCTAGCCTCTCCTTCACTATCCTCTGCTAACATATACTATTCACAGATAGCACCCAACCACCAACTGTCTTTCCATCCAAATCTTTTCGGGCTCTGATACCAATATGATGCAAAGAGTACAGATGGAGATTGGACAAGGGATCAAAAATTTGAACCGTTGAACCTCTTGTAACTTTGTCCCCTTTGAATTCACTATCAGTGAGACCACATACCATCGGCGACCTCAAATCCTATTGTGCTGACATACCGATCACCCCTAATACCCTTTGAACCATCACCATCGGATCATCAACGGAACCTTATTGTCTTCTTCTAATGTGTCGATACACTTTGACCATCGGTGTGACCTCCTCGTCGACGGTCATCTTGTTTATCCTCCTGATATGCCGATATACGTTGTCTTCGGCAAGACTCTTTTCTATCGGCAGACACTTATCAGCTCAAACTGATGCACCGATAGGATTAACTTCAGGAAGACACCAACTATCACAGAGACTAAACAAAATTTTGCCGATAGTTGCAGTTACACCGATCAGTGTAGCACAGGCGATCAGAGAGAGAACTTAAGACAAGGCTGACAATGATAGTCAAACCGAAGGACAAAACACCATCGGTGAAACATACTCCATCACTGGAACACAAACAAGTTATGTGAAAGCCTCAATCTCACTGAAATTGACTTCATCTACTCTTTACTTGAACCCTAGCACATGAAGATGCTAGGTTGTCTACTGTGCGCGCTCCTCAGTCAGGAACATCTGCCCCACCAAACTGGTAAAAGAAAAATAAACAAACAGAAATATGTACAGAACAATGCCATTCCACTGATTTCTTTGGAAATCCACCAATGGAATGGTTATCCACTCATTTTTGACAATTCAGACTAAACTATCTCACTTGCAGAGAATAAAGAACTATTATGGATAGTTATAAAATATTCACAACACAGACCAAACACAGAAAATGATGGACAAAAGTTATTATTGCTCAGATGATTTCTGAATCACAATCCTCAAATCTACTGTACTACTTCTCATTTGCTCCTCTGTGCTTTTATTAAGCCAGAGTTGGAAGATCAATGGTTTGCTCAACGATTAGGGAAGGCCAACTACCCTGAATCCCAACTGACTCCTATTGATCTTTTTTAGATTCTACAAAATGTGTCCACTATTTGCCAAATGGAAAACAAAAACTCCTAGGTTTTGAGACAACAAGACATGAACAAAATGACATTGCCAAATAGGCCTTAATTCAACATAGTAGATTATACTATGATGCCCCTGTACCACTCATTCAACCTTTTCTCATTAAACTCTTGCCTTACTTTTATTTCTACAGATTTCTCAAGAGATTCAAAATGTTTACTTACAGAGTTTATGAGTTCCTTCAATTGATTTGCTGATGACATAGATGTGTCCTTCTGGTATGTTGGCATCAGCTTCTCCAAAATGCTAGATGCCTCACCAATAAGCCCACTGTCCTCTATGTGAGACTTTAACATTTCCTCTCTTGCTTTTGCCTATACAATTGAAGCCAATTTGAGTTTTTGTACAGGGGACATTGTATCCAAGTTTATTGGACCAAGTAGAAACTCAGGCTCATCCAAAACTTGTTTCTCTTTCTCCAAAAATTCTTTAACTAACTTTGTAGTGTCTCTTGGTGTAGCAGAGACTTCTTCCAAGTTCTACTCTAGATTATCTAGATCCATGTCCTTATTAGAGTCCTCCTTCTGTTTTGGTGGAGTATTTTCCTTAGCCTATTCCTCCTCAGTACTTTCATTGTCAATTTTTTCATCTATTTGATGTCTTGGAGAGGATCTTGTTTCAGTTTCGGCAGTAGATACTTCTTTCTCCTCAGTCACTTTGACATCTTCATCTATTTCCTGTTCAAGATTTACTTCCAGAGCAAATTTATCATTTCCAGCATCTGTTTCTTCATTATCATAGATGGTAGGGATATTATATTTCTTTAATAGCTCCAAAATGATCTCCTCAGTCTCCTTGATTGCTTTATCAATTTCTCCTAACATTAGTGAGTTCATTCTTTTCTTGGTTTTGAAGGCGTCCTTGAGTTCTTTAGAGATTTTGGCTTCCTCGTCAAGAGTAATCTTTGGACACAGTTATGTTAGAGTATGTTGTCTGAGCTCAATGTCCTTAGCCATAGCAGTTTCCTTTCTTGTAGATATTATGCTAGCCAAACTGACAGGAAGATCATAAATGATCTCAATGAGAGCTCTATTATATATATTAAGATACTCTATGGTAGCATCTTCTAGGACCCTTTTATCTGCATCATTGTAATCATCATAGAACTGAGCCACTGGTTTTAGATTTCCATCAACAGTGACAGACTTCAATACATCTACAAGTGTTATTGTGGCTTTTTCCATCTGAGGCTCATCTGCTTTTTATCTTTTGTTGGGTTTATCCCTTTTGAAGGGCATCTTCTTGCTTCTTCTGAAGGCTTTAGTAGCCTCATCTTTCATCTTGTCACTTCTTCGTCAGACTCTGTTTCTTCTTCATCAGTTCTTCCTATACTGATATACATCCTTCTACCTTTCATTTTCTGTCTCTTTGTGCCTTTGTCAGTTGATTTCTTGGATGGTTACTCCACACTTGCAAATGGTGTGGGACCGGAGAAAGTAGTAGAGCTTCTTGTAGACCTCTGTGTTGCTTCATACTTTTCTTGTTTCCTATTAGGCTCCTCTAGAGCCTTAACTGGTTCACTTTCTTTCTTTTCTCTTGCTTCCCTTTCTGTTTGTGCTTTTTCTCTTGCTTCTTTGATTTGTTCTTTAGTGAAACCATGTTTCAATGCAACTTCTACTACCTCCTTCCTCACCTTCCTAGAGGTTTCAGGTTGTCTGAGTTCAACATGGATTTTTACAGATAGCTCTTCATAGGTTCCAAACCTTTCTTCCCTATTGTCCTTGGGTTTGCTCAGCATGTGTTGAGCATAGTTATCTAATATTTGTCCATCCACTTCATAACCCATTGGCATTACCCAGACTGTCCTAGGCTCAACAGCCTCCATCAAGCATTGATCTTTTGTGACCATAAAACATATAGTATCCTTATACTTCTCAACAATTTTCTTAGGGATTCTTTCTCTTGAATGCATCATGCTCTAGAAATTCTTGAAGTACCCCCATAGGGCTGCTTTTTGCTCATCATAGCTTCCAATGTTTTTTAAATGATCTCCAATTTGGATAGCTACTGGTTTTCTACTTAACCAGAACAAATTCTTTGTGTTTGGCAACTCATTCATAAAATAGAAGAATAGACAGATAATCAGCATACCAAATTTGAAAGTATAGTTTTTAGTTTCCTTGATCTTCTTTAGATTCTCCAATAGTTGAATTCTCAACAACTCACACAAATCATAATCAGCATTCTCTTTGACCATTTGATATGCAATGTATATCATAGTACTAAAGACAGAGTTCTCCTGGTTAGAGAAATAGATCATGTAACCTATGACCATATAAGCAAATCTTATCGCATGGTCTAAGATGTCATTTATGGTTAATGCCCTCTTGTCAAATTGGGCTAGGGTAGCCTCTGTGATAGTTTGATTCTTCACAGCTTTTAGCAAGGGCACACCTCTGATGGAATTTAACCCTGTTACTATCCTAATCACCTCCTTGGTGATTTTGAAGGGTTGTCCTAACCACATGAATTCATCGTGAATTTGGCTCAAGATGGACCGGACCCATTCATTCTCTGCAAATGTAGGAAACTCTACATACTGGATGAATTTTTTCTCTTTTAAGACTTTGTATTCTTTCTTTAGGCCATATTGATCATCACTTAAATGCTTCAGTTATAAATCTAAAAATCTGATGTTGCCATGCTCATCTAGGGAACCATGAATATATGCCCTAATGTCTTCCACATACAAAACTCCATATGGTATATCTAAAAATGCACCTATTGGATCAACTTCGGTTGCTTTGTAGGGATGTTTTTTTGAATTTAGATCATGGTCGCTCAGTGATATCAACAACTTGTGGGGTTGCCATTGCAAAGATTCAACAGATTCACAATAAAAGTTCCAATAGTAAATACCTTATTATGCTGAATTAGGGTTTTCCTCACCTGAATCGCTCTGAGTTCTTTGAATTTCTATTGTTGCTTGAAATCTTGCTTCAATCTCTGTTGGATATCTGGTGGCTTGAATGCAAGGTGAGTTAGAAAGTAAATGAGTTTCTTTTTATCCTCTGCACTTGACCTAATCGTCATAAATGCTCATTCTCAAAAGTTGCCTAACTTTTCTCTAATAGATACAGTCGATCAAAATTGCTCTGCAATGTGCCACACTGACTCATTTTCTTCCAGATTTTCTTCCAAGAGATCTTTCATATCAAACTCCACCACATATCTTTGTGCCAGACTCCAGCACTAACTATCTGGCTAGGGGTTTTGAATTTTCAACACTGCTCCCCGTGAGCCAGAGCTCCCAATTTACTTCCCGGAGGAAGTATCTACACCAAATGCTGGTGCGGATCCATCCTTAACCTCAATTACTTCTTTCTTGATCTAGATCTTGTCCATTTCTTTCTGAGTTTCAATTGGATCAGCTTTTTCTTTTCCCTTATCATTCCTCTACTCTATTTTTCTTTCTTTAGCATAGTAATTTCTCTTCTCATTCTTGCTTCTACAAACTCTTGCAACATGTCCAAACTTGTTGCAATTGTAGCACACAATATTTCCTTGTCTTTGATTCCTTCCTCTGAATGAATTCATCCTTGATCTACATTGATTAGCCATGTGTCCAAATCTATTGCATGCAAAACATCTTCCATTGAATGATTGAGTATTTTGAAAGCTATTTTTTACTGGATTTCTGCATTTATTTGATCTATGACCAATTTTCTTATAGTTGAAACATTGACCAAAGAATGATGGAACATTCTAATTTATTCTACTCCTACACTGAGTAGCTTTATGACCAAACTTTTTTCAATTAAAACAATAGCCATTGAAAGATGGATACCTTTGAGCATTTGGCTGTCTGACCAAAGATCTTCTAGGTCTTCCTTTTTGATTCCTAAACTGGTTGCCTTTGTTTCGCTTCAACTAAAAATTTCCTTGACCTGATCTTGAACTTTCTCCTTTCTCAAATCCTAAGCCTTGCTTATCATCTGAACTCTTTTGACTAGTAATCATCTCATCAAGTTTTACATAACTTATCTTGAACTTTTCTTCATAGCTCTTGGCTTTGTCCAAGTCTTCTTTTAGGCTCACAATTTCTTTTTCAAGTTTGACACAATCTTCTAACTTGGTTTTTACCATTAGATTCAAATTTTCCTTTGCTTTTGCTCTTTCCATAACTTCCACTTCCAAATTATTCAAGGTTTCATTTGTTGATATCAATTGCACTAACGTCTTTGTATCTTTATTTGAATTTCTTGACTTGTTCTTTTAACTTTGAAATACATTCATCAGCTTCTTGTAAGTTATCCTTCAGATCCCTGACTTATGCTTCAGTCCTTTAAAGATCAATAAGAGTTGCTTCCAGTTCAACATTGTTTGAGAAATTTTCAAATCTCCTGGTTGCCATGAGTGAACTCTCCTAGATCTTCCTCAATTAGTTAGGCTTCTTCCAATGAACCTAGTTTTGATACCAATTGTTGATAGTAAGGAATACTAAGAGGGGGGGGTCAATCAGTATTCCACAAAACCACTTCTTAACAAGTTAATAAATCCAATCTCCAAAATTAATAATATGGAAGTAGAATAAACATAGGAACATCAACCATAAAGACATAACACATGATCACCAAGATTTTTATGTGGAAAACCCAAAAAGGGAAAAACCAGAGTGAGTGTTATCTCACAATATATTAATATAGCACAATACCATATTACAAGCAGGCTCACTGCCTAGAGAAATGCTCACTGCAAGAAATGCTCACTACCAAAATAGGCTCACCACCTAGAGAAAGAAAGAAGAAAGAAGAATGGCTCACTGCCAATTTGAACTACTCAGATTGCATCTACACATGCATGGTTACAACTCCAATGAAGCTCAAAAATACTATCTCAAAACTCTTCATCTCTGACTGCTCTGCTTTTACATAGGAGCAAGATCTCTCTTCTTCTGCTCTTACACAATCACTTTACTTTGCATGTCACACATTCACATTCGCACTCTCTCCACCAAACACTAAATTTGATCCCATATATATCCGCAACACTTAGAATTTTCACATTAAGTTGGCCTACTTAGATGAAGCGTATAGTTAATAAACTTGTAGCTGTCAGCCAAATCCACTCACCAAAATACATAGCAGACTTAAATAAAATTTGAAACACCTTCTCATATGTTAGTTCCAACTACAGAACCACTTAGGATAAAGTTCTAATCAATAGAACTTACCGCACACAAATCAACCTATCATGTCGGCCTCAAACACATACTGTTACTGACTCAGTTCATCTATCAGACTACATCTTTTATTGTGGACCACAGGACTTGCTCAAAATCATGTCAAAGACTCCTCAAAAATCACAAAGCATACCTTCAGAACTACAAATAAAAATATCCTTTAACAGTAAAATGCGGACCATCAGAACTCAGACTCTGTCATAGTCAAACTTTGTCAAACAATGTTGCTATACTCAGCATCTTGTAACTATCTTTCTGGTGGACTTTAGAACCTACAACTCTAGATTTTGACACTCCATACAAGTGTTTACAACATCTCAAAACTGCATATCATGATATGCAACATCGAAGGAATGCGGACCAAATCAACTGAGTGTTCTACTCTTGAATAGTACTATATTATGTTCTGCCGGACTTAGGCCATTTGAAGATATACTTCCGAAACTGATAAAAAGCTAAAACCTTGGATATAAGATCACCTAAGAGTTAGGAACATCATACCAAAACCGTAAAACTTGGTCTTCAACTACGGACCAATGCCAATCCAAACACTGTTATTCTGTCACTGCTTCTATACATTGCCAATACTTAGCCAATATGACTAAGTCTTCTTTACTGGACCAAAATCTATGTTCCAACCTTGTTCCTTTTCTTCTTGCCATCAATGACAACATTCAATTATACAACAAAGCAGTGTCTCTTGCCAACAGATACTGTCAGAAATTGTTTCACAATGAATGATGTCCATACTTTAAGAATTAAGTGGAACACAATTATGGCAGGGGAAAGAATGAGAAAGAACCTGAATGATGCCTATTAGGGTGTCTTTGCAGAGGTGTGGGACCCAATAAAAAGGATTCAAATGATGTTTGATAATGCAAAGCAGTTGATTGCTAGTGCTCTTGTAGGTGAGTAAAGGCATTCTTACCAACCTAGTAGCCCAAGGGGAGGATATGTTGTAAAGAGGGAGTAAATTGACCCTTCCCCTGCTAAAAAGGCAAAAATAATTGATTTAGAGGTTGAAGAAGAGATTGAGGTGGTTGACCTTGAGGGAGAGGTAAAAGAATAGGTGCAAGAAGTTTCTCATCTAGTAAATTCACCTGATAGAATAAGGCCCTACTCTTCCCCTAAAAAATAGGTTGATGAGGACCATGACAAGCCAAACTGTTGACACAGAGGACATTAGGGTAATGGATTGCAATAAGTTCATGGAAGATGATGAATTCATCAATACTCCTGAATTCAGGAGTTATGTGCTAAAAGTGAGGAGTGAGGAGTTTCAGAAAAGGATTGAAAATGCCAAGAGTGGGGCTGACCCATCTGAATATGAGGCCATCACTAAAAGAGTGTTGACAGAGGTTAATCAGACCATCAACAAAATGACTCTAGAGGAAGGGAGGTCATTGGTTGCCAAAAGTAATATCCTACTCCTTCCACATTGGACTTTGTCAGATGTAATTGCATTTGACACCATTACCAGAGAAGATTCAGATGTGACAGATGAGTAGGTTGAGAAGGCTCTCTTTGGTGCAACCTTCAATCCTAGGTTTGAAACATTGGCAATATGGGCTTTGGCCCCAAGCAACAACAAGCCTAGGGTTGGATTGGGGGAATTGATAGGAGATGTGATAATCAAGATGGTATCCAACACCCCTTCTCCCCAAGCTGCAAGTTTGAATGTATAGACTACATAATTTGCTGAGGCAGTAACAAATAAGCTGCAGAAAGATCATGATGAGTTGCTGCTACAATATGCACAAGCAATTGCAAAGCTCAATAAGTGTAAAGAGCAGTTGTTGTTAGGGGCTAGTACTTCAAATCCTCCACTTGTGATACCAACTACAGAATCATTTCCTATTGACACAGAGCCCCTGTTAGCAGAAATCAGAGAATTAAGGGAGGAGGTGAAGAGACCGAAAGAGGATAAGAAAAATTTAGTCAAGGAGATGGTCACCAACCTAATAAATCATAGGGTGACCAAGGTTTTGGCAAGGGTGGATGAGACATGGAGGTCTTATTCAAATTTGAGAGATTCCCTTGACAAGCATGAACAGGACAAGGAGAACCTCAAGACAATGAAGAGAGTGTGGCTACAGAGAACTGGTGAATTGAGAGACCTGCATAGGTGCTCTAGATTTGATGCACAGCTGCCACCTGAGATGAAATTGACTCTTGACATGCTGCTCATTCTTGAGGAAGTTGTAGCTTTTTAGTTAAAGCTAGATAAAGTGTTGGGAGAAAAGAAGCAATTTTTAGAAAATATTGATAAGAAAATAATGCCAAGTGTATTGAAGGGTGATGAACAAGTGAAAGATCTTGACAAGTGGAGGGCTGATTTCAATGACAATGTTGGCTAGCTAATATCTACCTGCTATACTAATGGAGACCCAGCTTTAAAATTTTGATTTCAACTTTGGACAAGCTTCATGTAATAGAAATAAATTTTGAGTTGTTCTACAAGGAAGTAAAGATCTTGATGGATGCACAGTACATAGGGAATAATGACAAGATTTCCAAGTTGATCTCATTCCAATGGCCATCAGAGAAATCATATATTGAATGGGTGGAGAAGTATGGGTAAATGTGTCTGAAATGAATGAGCATCTACCTCTCCCCTACATTTATGTGGTCGGGCTCCTCTAATCAATTATACTCCTCATATATATATTATTTTCTATCTTTTCTCCATGCTTAATGTAATTAATGCTCCAACACCCCTGAGGCGGTGCTTTCTAATGTGACATTCACCTAACCAACAAATGTATTGAATGTTGGGCACCAGGTTCTATGTCTATAAAGAATTGGTTGTTCCACTTTGTTTTGTTATTGGAGGATTGGGATTTTGAGGATTAAAAGTAATACAAAATTTTGACTGGTTTCTCTCTCTATGGTGTTGTGAGTTCCATTTTAATGTATGTATGTATTTTTATAAGCTATTTATCAGTTTTAGATTAAGTTATATGAGTAATGCGGTGTGCATGTGTTTCTATCAACTGTCTCTGATTGTTATCTGCATCTTTCTTTATAACAAAGTAACTAAGGGTTTTCTGAGTTCGTGGTGCATGTTTAATGCATTACATGTTTGATTTCTTGCTTCTGTTTAAGGAACATAATTAAAATGCTCTAAGTTAAATATGGGGAAATATGTGTGATAACAGAGATATTTGTAAGTAGAGTTAATAGGAATACTTAGTCTTGGGAGTTCTCTGCAAGGTAGGAACTAAAAAAACCCTCTGAAACCTTTATATTTTCTTGGCTTGTGGAAATTCATTTGCATATTTTAAGTTGGACTCCATACCCTAGACAGGCACTGACCAGAGGCTTGCATTAAATTTATGAATCAAACCCTAATCTGGCAACCAAACACATAAAATTAAATCAACTCAAAACCTCAAACTGTAGGATATTAGGAGTAGGATTTAGGTTTTCAAATCCTCATATTCACAACTGAAGTAGGATCCAAAACTAGCCCCTTTGTAAACCTCATAGTTTTGGTCTGTAATAGAGAGGATTTATCTACTTTTGTTCCAATATCTAGTCACAGTCAGGATTTACCATATGGGTATTGAGTAAGGGAATACCCCCCTAGGTTTTGTAGAGCCTGAAGTGCAAAGGAGACATTAGAGTCTGTTTCATGTTCGTTGGCCCCTGATCTGAGGTCCTTGCAGATAAAAGATGGCTCCTTTTTAGGGGAACTTAGACAATCAGTTGGGAACACCAACACCACATACCATCAGGCCCTCCACAAACCACCTATTCACAAGTTTATTCATACGATTCATCTCAACCTAACACATCTTCAATTAATCCATCCCACACATACAATCCACATAATCCTTCAGACACTCAACACATCGTCTCATATCCACAACACACTTATCATTACACCACATCTAATCCTTTGATCACTACCCAACCCTTATCACATGGACCTATTCATTCCACTTCATCATCACCAAACCCACCTTCTTTGGATCATAAAGTGCAAAAGATGGTAGAAAATGCCCTTCAAAAATATCACATTGAATCACAACATAAACCTTTCAAATTTGAAGAATTTTGTCCTTATCCATTGGATCGTTCCATCATGACAACTCCTTTTCCTCCTAATTTTGAGGTTCCAAAATTTGATAAATATAAAAGAAAAAGAGACCCTAGGGATCATGTCAAACAATTCTTCATGGCTTGTCAAGAGGTGTCCCATTGTGACATTTACCTATTGAAACTTTTTCCACTAAGTTTGGCGGGACAAGCTTTAGATTGGTTTCATCATCTTACCCCTGGTACCATCACAACTTTCACCAACTTCCCCGAAAAGTTTGTTGCTCATTTCTCCTATAATATTGAACATGAACTCACAATGTTAGACCTTTGTAATGCCAAACAATATAATGGAGAAAGATTTGCTTCTTACCTACAAATGTGGAGAGGGCTTGCTAGTTGAATCCCATGGGAGATACCCGAAAAATAATTGGTTAGCATCTTTATCCAAAACCTTAATCAAGAAATGGCCTTTCATCTCCAAATCCATTGTCTTTCCACATTTGAATAAATTGTTAAGAAAGGAACCACCATTGAAAAAGCCCTTATATCTAAAGGTCTAATCAAACCTCAAACCAAAGAGAATAGCCCTACAAATAATAAATTCAAAACTTGGGCTAAGAACAAACATGTGGTTAGTGATGGAGTTATCGATGTTAAACATGTCCCAACCACTCAAACTTCTCAATCGCATGTGCCAAAAGTCCTTTTGACTAGTACTATTACCCTCCCTGAGCGGCAATTTAGAGTACCTTCAAATTCACGAAGACATTTTACTAATTTAGGTGAGCCTATTGAGTCATTCTTTCAAAATCTTGTGGACACCAAAATGGTCACATTCCTTTACACAAGAACCTATGATGAGAATGAGTCCAAACCTACATGGTATAATGAACATAAATATTGTGATTATCATCGTGTCCATGGTCACCCCACACGTAATTGTATGAGTCTCAAACATTATATCCAAGACCTTATTGATCAAGGAATGTTGGAGGTCGATACTATGCCAAAATCTTCCAATACACAATTGGGGGCTTATACGGATCCTTTGCCCAAACAAAAACCCAAGTCTGATGCAATCAATCCCAATCAATCCCAAGATAATCATACCAACAAGGTTAGCTATAATAAAACCCCTCTTGATTATGAAAATCTCATAGGAAGAGTTGAGTATGATCCTTTACAAGTTTCTACCATCACCACTAGTGCTCCATCTCCTAGATGCATTATCACTACTCGTCATGGAACCATTCACTACTCACGTGGAACCATTACCATTCCCAAACCTCTATCTTCCACATCCCAACCTTCATCTTCCTCATCCACTCATTCATCCCATTATAATATTCTTGATCACCTTGGGAAGACTCTTGCTCAAATATCCATCTTAGATCTCCTCAAGATCACCCCCATCCACAAAGCCATATTAGATCGTGTCCTCCAAGACTCTCAAGTCCCACATGATATTGATCCTAATCAGTTCCAAACCCTTGTGAGTCACCTTTCATCCACCTATCACCTTTCTTTTACCAAACATGATATGCCACCTATTGATCCTTTTCATAACGATGCCCTTCATATAGAGGTATTGATCTCCAAAACCAAAGTCAAATGTGTCCTTTTGGATAATGGATCTATCTTGAACCTATGTACTTTGAAGCTAATAAAACAATTGGGATACTCACAAGCTGACATGGACTAATCCTCATACTATCAAAGGCTACGATAATATTGAGAGAGAATGAGAAGGCACCATATGTCTTCCTATACAAGTTGGACTCATCCTTTTACATACTACATGTTGTGTTCTTGACCTTGAGCTTCCATATAACATCTTACTTGGTCGTCCTTGGATCCATGCTATGTAAGTTGTACCTTCTACTTACCACCAATGTATCAAATTCCCACATAATGGTGTTGAAGTTACTATCCAAGCAGATCCTAGACCCTTTGCATATTGTAGAGCCTTGGGAGTTGCTAATCCTAAAGATAACCTTTGTCCTAATAATGATGTTTCCAAATCTTCCACATCTTATATTCATCCTGATGACCTTGCTTCTACTTCGTCATCTAAAGCTCCTCAAGTTACCAAAGTCAAGGTTATAAACAAAGGTTGTGGACAATATGAGTTACATAATTCTTTCTATGTTGAACCTCTCCATGATACCTCTTATGATCTAGGGTACATATCCTCTAGTGTGGAAACTAAAGATCCTCATGTTCCCTCTACAAGTCTAGATGAACCCTCTAATGTCATTGAAAATACCATTGATGGAACCATCAATGCCTCTACCAAAGATCTTAACATTTCATCCTTATTCCATGACAATTCCATCTTTACCATTGAACCATCATTGCCACATCCTACTTCCACTCCATTGGACCAACAAAATCCAATTTTTCACACTCATTGTCATAATGATGGAGAATGTAATGAACTCCTTCGTCCTATACCTATCAAACCAAAGAAGCTTAAAAATCATAAAGCATTGAACTTTAAAGAAAAAAATCCTCAGGTATCCAAAGTCAAAGAAAAATTCATCTTACCCTTAGCATCAAAAAGCATTTACTTGAAGAAAAACAAATCCATTTGAAAATCAAAGCAAATCCAAAGAAACTTTCTAAAAGTGAGATTGTTGGTCCCCCATCACTTTCACTCCTTAATACTTCCACTACCTTCCATAATCTCATATTACATACACCTCACTCCATCCATAATCGACGAGGCTATGATGGTTTCCATTTACATTGCATAAACACAAATGAGGCTAATCTAGCACTTAAGGAGGTGCATGATGGTATCCTTGGTGCCTATCCTAGTGACATTGTCCTTACAAAGCAAATTCCACATGTCAACCATCATCATGATCATTGCCCACTATTTTTTGGAGTCCATACTTCCACACGATATCCTACCTTTCCATGTTTAGCTTGTTGTGACATCCCAATATACAAAAAAATAAATTTAAAAAAAAAAAAGAAAAATAGTAAAGAGAAATAATTCATCCTATAGTGAAAACCACTTTTGTGGTGCCTTGGATAAGTACCATGGTGAAAACCTACTCGTAGGTGCCATGTGCAATTGTCATGCTATCCAATATGAAAAAAAAAAAGACAAAAACAAAAACAACAAAAAAATAGTAAAGAACTAATTCATCCTATGGTGAAAACCACTTTTGTGGCACCTTGGATAAGTACCATGGTGAAAACCTACTTGCAAGCGCCATGTGTAGTTGTCAGCTTCCATTATCCTCTAGGTCACTTGTTCAATGCTTCCCCATCATTCCATTTCCATATACTATATTAGTCTCCCATCCCATATCATATATACCATCCTTGTATATTTGTTGGAGTCTTCCTTGCCTACATATCATACATATATCATCCATTGCATCCTCTCACCCCGTTTACACTTGGGGGCAACAGATTGTGTTGTATTTTGGACATAGGTTTCCTTGTGAACTCTTGATTGTCCTTGGTATGGCTAATTTCCTCCTCTTTGGGCCTCATACATTTGCCTGTTATGTGACCATCTACACATGTTGTTATCACTTATTCTATCTTACACCCATGTCTTAAACATTTTCCATAGCATTTCCACACTTTGTTTTCCATCCCATAATAAAGCCATCACCACTGCTATTCCAAAATATATCCAAAAAAATTAAAAAATTCAAAACCCCATCATCATCCCAAAACATCCTACATCATCATCAAAATATCCTAAACCATCCCATATCATCATCACAAATCAGAACTACATATCATCATCACCCGCATCTTAATGTGCTTGATCCCACGGATACAAGGTATGTAGGCAGTCTAGAATATGAAGTAAGTTTCTAGTACTTAGGTACATAAGATGCACCCATCCAACCTTAACACAAAAAAAAATCCAAATATTCAAAAAAATCCAAAAAAAAAATCAAAACATTTCAAAAAATACAAAAAAAAACAAATATCCAAGCAATAAATTCAAAGACAAGTCATCCTTTATCCATACCAATCAAGTTAATCAATCTATTCAAATTATCCAATCACATCAATGATCTTGATCCTAATCTTGTTGTAAACCAAATCAATCAATCAATCATCATCATCATCATCAATGGGATATATCGTTTCTGCACCCTTATGTTGATCTAGGGATATGTCATTCCTCACAATGACAACACTATCATTATCATCATCAATCAATCAAATCAATCAATCATCAATTAATCATTGGTTTATAGCTTGATAGGGGCAATACCTTGTTTGTTTTTGTATCATTTGTGCATGCTTGCTTGCTTGTGTGTGTTATCATTTTATCTTGCATTTGTACCAAATCTGTATCTTTCTAGCTAATATTCATATCTTGTGTATGTTGGAATAGATTTTTGCATTATTCTTTACATCTAAGGTTATATCATACCTTTTGTGCATTAGGACTTCAATGCTCTAAGTTTTCTTCCTCATATGTTTAGAAAAGGTTGTATTACACTAGGTACACAAGACACATCGTCACCCTAGTCCGTATACCTTGGTGCATAATGTCTAGTGCTACATTAAACTATATGGTTGCTCACTTCATTACATCATAATGTATCATTCATCTCTTTCATCCATCCTTTATCTTGCATCTTTCATCCCCTTATATAGCCTTTGTCATTTCATTAATTTCAAGAGCCTACCCGCATTCTTCCAACCCTCCTATCCTCTCGAGGGGGCATCATCATATCCTTACATCATCATCATATCATATATCATCATCCAATTTATTCATCCATTCATCCTTGTCACTCTTTCAAGTAGCTAGGGCATCTTTTTCTTCCATCCATACCTTATATTCTTTGAAATGATGTTACTTCTCTTAGTCGCAACACCACCTCAAAGAGGGGCAAAATGTAGACACCTAAAATTGACCATGCCTTGTTGATACATCATTTGAGACACCTGATGAGACTTTTTGCCCTAGTAACCCTTCCATCACCTAATTAGTTAAATAAATCATATTTATTTAACTAATTGCTATCATAATCCCATCTAATCTCATTTTAATCCCTCTAGTCAATTAATTAAATAAATTATATTTATTTAATTAATTTCCACTTTTTCATCATCCAAATCAATTAAATAAATTAAAAATTTATTTAATTAATGTATTCCACATCATTCCTCATCTAAATTAATTAAATAAATTAAATATTTGTTTAATTAATGTATTCCACATCATTCCTTTCCAAAATTAAATAATTTTATTATTTAATTCCACATTTGTTTCTATCTTCACATGGCTAGAAGCTTCTAATCCTTGTAAGGTGGAAGCCATTTGACTTTAATTCCTCTCATTCAACCTTCATGAGACACTTGTCAAATGACTACAACTCCTTGTGTCACTTAATCCTAGCCATCCATCACCAATCTAATCCTAGTCATCCATTGCTATCACTCATCTCCTATAAATCAAGCTTCACTCGAGCCATTTGGACATCCACATTTCATACATAATTATGCTGTTGAAATCATTCTAGGTCTTCTCATCCATCACCTTCACACTATTGTTATGCTGTAGAAGTGAGTAATCAACATTCCAACCAATCAATCATCCATCAAAGAGAACAAATCTGGTAGATTTGGGTGCATCTACCACATTCTATCACATGTGGAGGAATTGATTTGAAGGTAAAGGTAATTGGGTATTTGCATTATCTTTCTAATGCCTTTGTACTAATTTTATATCCACAATAGTATCCTAGAGAAATTTCTCAAAATTTAGCATGTGGTCTAAGGCCAGCGAGAAGAATTAGAATGTGATGAAGAAATTTGGCAATCTGGTGAAGGAAAAAGCCAAGGATAGGCTAAAATGATCCATAAAACATGATAAAGGAATGTAAACTAAAATAAGTGCAAAACATAGCATGAAATTGCAAGGGTATGCAATTCTTGATGTTATATTTCCCCCACTTTAGTGAGATGATGCCACTAGGTGATAAGCTACACTAAAGTATAGAAATGAAATGCTAAAAGTAAATATCATCATAAAATGACACTCCAAAAGGATACTGTAGAGGACATCGAGAGCTCTTCAAGTAGAGGAACCATGCCCCCAAGATAAGAGCCTACAAACAAGTATGTTAAAGACAATAAAAACTTGCAAGATAATAGTGTTAGAAAGTAGAACTTGCAAAATCATTGTCATAGCATGACAAACATATATATGGAAGCACATACACCATAAAACTTGCAACATGAATGAGTCAAAAACACATAAACCTCCAATGTACATGTTATAAAGAAAGAAAAATAAATGAATGTAACACATGGGAAGAAGGCACATAGTAAATAAACAAAGAAAAAAATTGGGTCAACATGAAAGAGACCTAAATGTGAAAGTTGTCTCAATGCTTTCCATCATCCCCAAAATGCAATGAAAATAAAAGAGACAAAAAATAGAGGAATTCTTATATGGAAAGAAGAATGAAACAAGATGATTGTTTTTTTCAAAGAGAGAATCGACTGATGCATAAATAGAGAAAGGGAAGAAATACAAAAGAGAATACATGACTCAGTCTCTAGCTTGCTCTATCGCTAGGGGTCATGAGGAGAGAATGGAGAGAAAGGAAATTTGTTAAGTGGAATGGAATGACTCAAGGTATATATTAGTTTGTCACTAAGAGTCATGAGAATCAATGAATCACTTATACTAGCATGCTTTGTTGCTAGGTGATCCATGGAAAGTATGAAGAGTAGCTTGTATGAAGCACATAGGCTATCATATTATTTCTAGGTGGCCCATATGCAAGTATAATATTAGGGGTTACGTGAAATAGTGTTCTCTGTAGCTAGGTAATCCTAATAAGGTGGTTGATACAAGAAAGTGTTTGTACCTAAGATCACAAGTTACTAACACTATAGGGGGCATGCCAATAATGTTTGTGTATATGTGTGGATTCACATGTGAAAATCCCAAGTATTCCCCCCTTTAAAATAATTGCATAGAAGAAGTGTATACAATTGATTTTAAGGTAAGTGAAAGGGGATAGAGATCTAGGAAAAGGTCCTTAGGAAGGACATATGATCCCACAAAGATCAAGGAGCACTTGGGTGGCATCTACGAGGTCAAAACTGGAAAATATCAAAAATTTAATTTTTTGGTATTTTCTATATTTTCATAATCTGCATTTTTGGAGGCCTTGAAAGAGAAATTGGGCCTCAAGACTTTCATTGGTTTCTTAGGAAGGGATAGCCAAAGGATACCTTCCTAGTAACTCAATCTTCATCTCTTGGAGATCTTTCCAATGCATCAAAGAAGTCAATTTTTTGTCCAACATGCTAGGAGTTATGATCCCGCCAAGTTGGGGTACCAAATTCAAATAGTTTTTTATTTTTTTTGTAATTCAGAATGGATGAGGTGACCTTTTAGCTTCTATACATATGTATATATATATGCTCATTTGGAAGCCAAAGGATATTTTTTGGAGGCATACATCTCCCAATGAATTTCCCAAAGTTGCAGAAACTCATATCAATAAAATTCAATTATTTTGCACATTGTGTTGTGTGTATTTTTACAATACTAGAGGCCCAACACTAGGTATTGTCCTTTAGATTCACAAATAATTTAGATCAGTGGTATCAAAGCTTGTTCACTCTTGTATGTCACATCACATATGGTCAGGATATCAAAGGCTTGGATTGAAAACAAGGGATCCATCAGATTACCTTCCTTTGAGATGCACATGATCACAAATGGCTAAAGAAAAGGGTGACTCATTAGATCCCTTCAATGTGTTGGTTGAAGATGCATTGAGAACACGTAATGATAGGAGATGATGGACCAATTCAATCAACTGCTTCATCAAAATCGAAACAATCAACAACCAAATGCAACAGACAGACCATTTAGCGATCACACCCCTTTTAAGGTGTAGGTGAACTTTGATATTCTAAATTTGGAGGAAAAATTGATGCAGATGTTGTTGATGATTGGTTGTCAAAATTGGAAAAATACTTTTCTATAAATCACTTCTCATATGTTGAGAAAATAACGTTTTCTCTCCTCAAAGCTAAGCGTCATGTGAAACAATCATGGGAGACTAAATTGTTATCTAAGGAAATCCCTGACTGTCAAGAATTTGATGCAGTAATGGATGAGAGTCCCACATGGGGAGAGTTTGTGGAATACATCAAGGAAGAATACTATCCTAAAGATTCATATGAAGAAAAATATATGCAGTGGTAGTTGCTTCAACAGAAAAAGGACCAATCTATTCAAGATTACACCAATACTTTCCATGCTCTTTCAACAAAGCTTGGCATCATTGAGATAGAGAAACATCAAGTCTTGAAGTATCGCAGTGGCCTTCATCGCTATATCCAGACTGAGATGGGTTTTCTACATATCGAGACTTTGGGAATTGCCTTCAAATATGCAGTAAAGATTGAATAAAAATTCAAACAAAAAGGGAAGAAGGATTATTTTTTAGATAACAAATCAAAGAAAGAAGGTGGTAGCAAATTCATGGGAAAGAAGACAACCAAGGAGTTCTCCTCACAAGCATCATCAATAGCAAATAAGGGTAGCAAAAAGATATGATGTGAATTTCATAAAAGCCTCGGACATAACACCAAGGACTACTGAGCTACCAAGACTTTGATGGAAGGGATACATCAAATGGAGATTGAACCTAACTTGTTGCCTGCGGACCCTTTTGAGGAAAAGGATAGTGCTCAAATAATTGAGGCTAACCCATATGCCACAGTTGCCACTACTAAAATCTTGCCCCATGAAGATAAGGAACACTTATTTCATTCACAGATGTGGGTAAATGAAAATGCCCTCCATTTCATTGTTGATAGCGGAAGTCAAAAGAATTCAATCTCTATTGAGACCATCAAGAGATTGAACTTGCAGACCACACCCCATCCACAACCATATCAAATGGCATGAGTAAGCCAAGGGTGAAACATTCAGGTAAATAAATAATGTTGTTTAACTTATTCCATCAAACCATTCAAAGATGAATTGATATGTGTTATGGCACCTTTAGATGTATGTGATGTATTGTTGGGGCAACCATATATGTACAAGCATCATGGCATCTATGAGTCTAGAGCACGCAGTGTCATTATCAAGCTGGGTGAAAATAAATATCAGATACCTGAGGTAAGTTCTACAAAACCAATATCTTTGATTACTACAAAATAGTGTAAATGTTTGATTGCTCACACTAGAACATTTGTTCTATTAATGATTTGACCTGAGGAGGAAAGGTCAGTTGTAACACTCATGCCAAAATAGCCATTACTACCACTCAACAGAAGTAGATGGATCAGATATTATCAAAATATCAAGATGTATTCAATTCACCAGTTGGGGTGCCACTGCACTATCAAGTCAAGCATCAAATTGATTTAATTCTGTTAGTGTAAAAAAGAGATATTACCTAGCTAGTCATTCCTAGGTCCTCTTCACACTAGTTACTTTAGCTTACTTATGTAGTAGTTATGTCATTTAATATTTTGTTTGCATTAGTTAGTTGGTTCTACATGCATTCAATAATGTATAACTATGTGCATTTAATAGTTTTGCACTAGTTGTCTCATGCCATAGCATTAAGACACTTGTCATATTACAAGTTGTCTTACATGCTTTTATTTATTAGTGGTGTCTAGGTGCATTAATTGTTTGTGTCATCTAGTTAGTTGTTCCACGATGTTGGACTTGAGTTTCCCCTCTCACCTTGCCTATATAAGAGAGGTATCTCATTGTACATTTCATATCATATCATAATGCAAGCGTGTAATTCATTGTTGCACCAATTTAGCATCATTCTCTTGCAGCTCTCTTGTGGAAGATATTTTATTTTGCAGGTGTTCCTGGGTTCATGAGTCCATTGGAGACTCTTACATGCTATTAGAGCCAAATTTGTGAAGCTTCTTCTCAAAATTGAGGGAGATCAAGACTTGATTTTTTTCTAGAGGTATTTCTAGTCAAAAAGGATAGCACTATTGCATCTAGAAGGTTGAACATGCAAATTTTCATATATAACACTTTGTATTTTGGCTCCGAAAAAATTTTCAACTATTTTTGCAAGGGTTTGAAAGAGGTCATTGTCAAATCCATATCGTCATATGGATCTATATCACGTACATCAGATCTGTATAGATTTGAGGTTTGACTATTTTTTTCAAATAAAAGTTTGCATTGGGAAATTATTTTCTATAGTTTTTGAAAAAAATTTACTATAGATTTTTTTTTGTTTGTGAAATTGTTTGAAAAAGAAAAGCAAAGAAAAAAATTTATAAATTTTTTTTATTAAAGGTACCTAGAGGTACCTATACCTGCAGAGTACCGTAGAGTACCCACAAGGCCTGTGATTCCTTGTTGGGCCCTGTGGCCCCTTGTTGGTCCTTGCAGCCCCTTATTGGGCCCTGCACCCTTTATTTGGGTCGTGCTTTTTTTTAAAAGGTCGCAGATTGGGGGAGTGGCCTTTGGCCCCCCATCTGCCATTTAAATTGGCCTCAGTGCCATTTTTTATTTGGCCCTTTCTCAAATTAAATCACCCTTTGAGTGCTTAAAACAATACCCTCACACATTGTGCCCTATTTTGGCAGGTCTACTATTTTTAGTAGGACTTTTGGCGGTTTAGCTAAAATAGCTATAACTATCCTAATTTGGAGGTATTCCAAACTGGTTATAGTTAACTATATTTGGCAACCTCTATTTTTTGGCGGCTCTTGCTAAATCTGGCAAAAGTTTTGCCAAATTTGGTGGTAATTTTTTTTGTCTTTTCTCCCCCCTTCATTAACAGGCATGATTTTGAAGGCAGATTTCAAAGCCATGTATCTTTCTCATATTGACTCCTTTTTCTGAGTAATTGTTTTTTATTTGGGCTACTTATTCACTCACTACACGATGGTGCAATTGGATTTTGGTTTTGGTGCTTGGATTTTTTAGAATTTGTAGATTCTCACAGGTGATACTACATAGTTCTCATTTTGGGAGTTTCGAAGACTCATAACTTTTGCACATGACCTCGAATAGAGGCGATTATTTTTTTAAAAGTAAATGATGTTTTGAGCACTTTGAAGTAGTTTTTTTTTTCCACAATTGGTTTGATTCCAAGATTATACTTTGAGCATAAACTCATTTGAATGAGAATTTATAAATCATTGAGATCAAGACCACTAAGCGGTTCTTACTAGTGGCAATTGTAATCGTACTAAGTATAAAGTGCCAAATCATATTTGCTCTGGGGGGTTCTCTGATTGAGTAAAAATGGGGGGTGTCGTGTGTGCTCTCTTTGAGTTACAAGAGAATCTTTTATGGGGTTATTGTAATCATGAATTGAGATATAGTTTCATTTTGGGGGGATTCATCATGGATTTCTATCCTTCTATTGTTGAATTAACCTTAGATAACTATTTTTCCTAGAAACAAGGGATAAAGAATCACTGTCTTGAACAAGATCTAATGCCCTATCTCCTTAGATTCGTTCATAAGCCAAGTGATTATGAACATAAGAATGCATGGTTTAACAATACACTACAACAAAAGAGGCAATTAGTGCCTAAAATAGCGCCAGAATTTAGTGCATTTGAGTCCATGAATTGGACACTTCTGTCAGCACAAAACCTGGTGCCCAATAGCATCTCACTATTGCGTCGAGTTTAGCGCTGGGTTTAGCACCGATTATAACACTGGGCTTTAGGCCGGGTTTAGCGTCAGATTTTAGTGCCAGGATTAATGTTGGATTTAGCACCGGATTTTGTTGCTTGCAGTTTGGCTTCCTATTTTTCTTTTGGTTTTGCTTCTTGTGTTGCTTCCAAGTTTGCTTCCAATTTTGCTTCCGGTTTTACCTCCAGTTTTGCTTCCAATTTTGCTTTTGGTTTTGCTTCCATTGTTGCTTCTGGTTTTGCTTCCAAGTTGGCTTTCACTTTTGCTTTAGGTTTTGCTTCTGGTTTTACTTCTAGTTTTGCTTCCGGTTTTGCTTCCGGTTTTGCTTCCAATTTTGCTTCCAAGTTTGCTTCTAATTTTTCTTCCAATTTTGTTCTGGTTTTGCTTCTAGTTTTGCTTCCAATTTTGCTTCTAGTTTTACTTCCAGTTTTACTTCCAATTTTGCTTCCAGGTTTGCTTCCAATTTTTCTTCCAATTTTGCTTCCAATTTTGCTTCCAGGTTTTCTTCTAGTTTTGCTTCCAATTTTGCTTCTAGGTTTGCTTCCAATTTTGCTTCTGGTTTTGCTTCAAATTTTGCTTCCAGTTTCACTTCCAATTTTGCTTCTTGTTTTGCTTCTAGTTTTACTTCCAGTTTGGCTTCCAATTTTGCATCTGGTTTTGCTTCTAAAAATGCTTATTGTTTTGCTTACATTTATTAATTTAATATATTTTATTTCAATTTAATTAGTTAAATATATCATGCCTCTTAAATATCATATGATTATAAAGTAAGTAATTTAATTATTTAACTCATATGATTAAATAACAAGATAATTATTATAACATGATCATCATCTATAATTAAAACAAGTGAGTCAAATATCTATAATTTAATTGAATTTGACAACATCTATCTTGAGCAGTAAATTAAAATCATCATACGTAATAAATATCCATCCAAAAATTATCGACCACTTTCAATATATATAAATTGACAAGTCAATACGAATAAGATCATCATCATATATAACTAAAACAATTGAAAGTCAAATATGCCAATAGATCAAGAACATGTCTAAATGATACATGTACAAATGATATAAGTAAAAATGATAAATTACATAACTCAAAATGATACAAGTCAAGATGATACATGTCCAAATGATATAAGTCAAAATGATACATAAATTTATAATATAACTCATTAATATGGCACTGCAAGCCATGAAAATGATACATATGATAGCTAGCGACTATGAAAAGAGGCATCATAACAGTATATCAACAATGATCCATGATGCAGTCTATATGATCATGAATGTCACTGGCTACTATAAGCAACTGCCTCATCATCATCATCACCATTGTGATCATCATCATCATCACCATTATGATCATCACTATCATCATCATCATCATCATCGTTATCGGCCTTAGTGTCTTTTGTATCTGCGACATCATCATCCTCTGCCATGTGATCTATACTAGAACTAACATAATCTGGAACTCTATCATGAGGATCATCTTGATCTTCTAGAAGACCCGTGTTCTGCAAAAAAAACATTTAAAATGAAAAGTTATTATTTATTTCATGCAATAATTTATTTTTCTGTTATATATCTAATATTACAACATATGAAATGAAACCATAATCATATTACATCATATCAAAGTGCACATATCATAATAAAATTTCAAAAAAGTTACAGCTAATATGCCATTCCAATGATGTAAAACATGCAACAATTCTAATAAAATGTTAGTAAACATCATAAAAAAAAATTGTTATAAATTTAACTATCAACTGTAAATTCTATTACATAACCTTAAGTGCTACAAATTGCTTGGTTGAAAGCTCCCATTTTGACACAGGCAGGGAGGATGGTGGCAAAGATTGTGGAATTTGGCTTTACACCAGCCAATTGCATTTGCTTTAAAATTTCTAAAGCCTTTTCAACAAATCCATTTTGTGCATATCCTGCAGTCATTGCAGTCCATGAGACCACATTTCTTTGAGGCATTCTGTCAAACAGTTCCCATGCCTTGTCTATGCTTCCACATTTTGCATACATGTCTAACAGGGCAGTTGCAACTAAAACATCTGACAAAATTCATCTATCCTTTATGTATTGATGGATGTCCATACCCTATTCCAAATCTAACATTTTGACACAAGTAGGGAGGATGCTGGGAAAGGTTGTGGAATTTGGCTTTACACCAGCCAATTGCATTTGCTTTAAAATTTCTGAAGAATTTTCAACAAATCCATTTTGTGCATATCCTGCAGTCATTACAGTCCATGAGACCACATTTCTTTGAGGCATTCTGTCAAACAATTCACATGCCTTGTCTATGTTTCCACATTTTTCATACATGTCTAACAGGGCAGTTGCAACTACAACATCTAACAAAATTCCTCTATCCTTTATGTATTGATGGATGTCCATACCCTATTCCAAAGCTCCCATTTTGACACAGGCAGGGAGGATGTTGGCAAATGTTGTGGAATTTGGCTTTACACCAGCTAATTGTATTTGCTTTAAAATTTTTGAAGCCTTTTCAACAAATCCATTTTGTACATATACTGCAGTCATTGTAGTCCATGAGACCACATTTCTTTGAGGTATTCTGTCAAATAGTTCACATGCCTTGTCTATGCTTCCACATTTTGCATACATGTCTAACAAGGCAGTTGCAACTACAACATCTGACAAAATTCCTCTATCCTTTATGTATTGATGCATGTACATACCCTATTCCAAAGCTCCCATTTTGACATAGGCAGGGAGGATGGTGGCAAAGGTTGTGGAATTTGGATTTACACCAGCTAATTGCATTTGCTTTAAAATTTCTGAAGCCTTTTCAACAAATCCATTTTGTGCATATCCTGCAGTCATTGCAGTCCATGAGACCACATTTATTTGAGGCATTATGTCAAACAATTCACGTGCCTTGTCTATGCTTCCACATTTTGCATACATGTCTAACAAGGCAATTGCAACTACAAAATCTGACAAAATTCCTCTATCCTTTATGTATTGATGGATGTCCATACCCTATTCCAAAGCTCCCATTTTGACACAGGCAGGGAGGATGTTGGCAAAGGTTGTGGAATTTGGCTTTACACCAGCCAATTGCATTTTCTTTAAAATTTCTGAAGCCTTTTCAACAAATCCATTTTGTACATATCCTGCAATCATTGCAGTCCATGAGACCACATTTCTTTGAGGCATTCTGTCAAACAGTTCATGTGCCTTGTCAATGCTTCCACATTTTGCATACATGTCTAACAAGGTAGTTGCAACTACAACATCTGACAAAATTCCTCTATACTTTATGTATTGATGGATGTCCATACCCTATTCCAAAACTCCCATTTTGACACAGGCAAGGAGGATGGTGGAAAAGGTTGTCGAATTTGGTGTTCAAACAACTTATACTCATAGAGTCATGGTTTTAGGTCATGTATGTTATAGTAACAACAAGGAATTCCAACTATGGTTACAATAGCTAAGACTACCCTCATTTGTGATCGTAACAAGGTTCTTGGACAACACTATCTTGCTCTTCACACTAGGTACTATATAGGCCAAGATTGGGTTGATAGAAGAAATCACTTGATGGTTACCTATATAGTGATACCACACCCTAATACCCCATGCATTCTAAATAGCTTGAGATTTATACAATACTCAACCAAGATGAAATTGTATCACTGTACCACACTTAACTATGATAGTCCTTTCTTGACAATAATTTGTAATCTTTAGACTATTGGGATGCTTGCCACAAATAAATATTAGGTCAATGACACAAGGCTTTTAAACAAAAACCATAATTCCAACTCTATATCCATCCCCTTGGCAGTCTCAAGGGCCACCTTGAGACAAAAAATGCTAATGTACTATTATGACAGTTATGATTGTCCTCCATCATTTCATTGTGCATTTGAAACTTGAGATGAGGATTGGGGAGGTCTCCATTTGTAAAAACATGGAAAATACTCATGGCAAGATCTTTAAAATAGGCATATTCAACTTCAGGCATTTCTGCAGACCCTAGGAAGGTGGATGTAAATTTAGTGACTTTAATTACTACCACAAAGACTATCCCCTTTGTGATTATGACATGGTAACATTGTCATGCTCTTTATGACAATCCCTTCTCCATTGAGTGATGGCCTAATAACATTTATCTCCTTTGTGATTTCAATGCCTCTCTAATGCACTATCATAGGAGTCTTGGCAGTCCTTATGTATTAGTGAAGAAGGCTTCCAACAAATCAGAAAGGAGGGCTTAAGATTACATACAAAGTCCTAGTCTTCATACCCTAGTCACATATCACCCCTCTAAGAAGACCTCAAGACAATTGCCCTTTAATACAAGAAGTTAATGCAATTTTAAAAGATAAAGTGCAAGAGGCCAAAGGACAAGAAAACTTAAGGCCTTAAGGGGTTTAAAGGAATAAAAATATAGGCTTGCAAACTCGACTTAAAACCCTAACCCTAGGTAGGTACCACCAGAACCCTTTAACTTGGCACTGCAAAACCTTGTCCAATCTGATCGTCGAAAGCTGACATTAAGCATGTATACTCACATATGACAGATAAGTATGCCTACCAAGTGGTTTGACATAAAAATGAATAGGATTTGAATTATAACCCTTCAAAGTAGGCCACTGAAGTATATTGTATAGGTGCATTTTAGAGTGCTACAGTTAGATTTTTCATCATTGGAACCTAATTTTTTTGCAAAAAATGGTAGGAAATTTTAGGTTCCAACAAGTCCATTAGTTGGAGGTAGGAAAACAAGGGTTTTCTATTCATTATTATCCCATTAAACTTAAGAATATGAGATAGCATGGCACACACAAAATGTTGTGGATAATGACCACAAAATTAGGTTAATTGCGACCACTTTTTGTAAGCAAGCACAAGACTAGTATACTCATTATGATCCTAATGGTACCAAGAAGGGTCCCCAAAGATATAAGAGTAATCATTTGTCATCTAAGAGAAATCTTACATTTAAGGTTGCTAGGGCCAACAGAGAAGCACTTTAGAACTCATCCTATGCATCAATAAACAACTCAACACAAGAAATTCAAATTGACATATTAACACAACAATATCCAACTAAGTTATTGAAAGTCAACTATTGATACCTCATTCTCCATCCAGATTACAAAATCGGTCCACTTTCTACTTTGTAACATTTCCTTTTCAAATTGGCTTGGATGCCAGCCATATTTCTCCTCCTATCAAAACATGGCACATGGACTAGTTAAACTAATTAATATGCAATCATTTACTTTCTCCTAGGAAATTAAAAAAAATATCATTTAACTTATTAAATATACTTACAAATGTATAGATCAAGGCCTATAAACCTTTCTGGCCACTGTGATGCATGGCACGAAGTTTGTCAAGCCTAGCCTTGGAGGCCTTGTCCTAAAACATATACTAATTCAATTTAACTATACACGAATAAAATTTAAAAATCATTGAATAAATTTGATATAATCTTATGAGCAAATTCAAATACCTGTGTACTCTCCTCACCGGACTATCTCCATGCATCAGACTTCTCATATGCTTTTACAAGCTCTTTCCATACTTTCAAACTTACATCAATTCGCTTTTTTTTGAGCCTTTGCTCGGGAGGGAGTTTTTATATCTTGTTTGTTTGGTTGCACCAAAATCTCTTGTAGTTTTGAGACATTCGTAGCTTTATCTTCTTTATAGACCAACCTATGCCAAATTTAGTCTCCATGTCTTGGATAACTGCTTTTTGTAGGTGCATGGGTATCTTTGAGAATGGAAAATGTAGATGGTCTTTGAACCGTTGAAGGCATGATTCCTTCAACCTATTCACAAATGTTTTTCCAGCATCCGTCATTCAGATGTCCCCTGAAACCACATTGTATTCTATCTTGGTATCGTAGGTACCAATGCAAGATGCAAAACATGGTGTGGTGGTTGAAGAAGTATGTGTCCTAGGAGTGGGTGGGACATTGGAATCCTCTGTTCCCTGTTCCACATTCTTAGAGGTTATTGTTATTGATTTCCTCTTGGATCTTTTGCTCGATCCATGACTGGTTGGGGAATCAATTGATTCCCTTTGACACTGTTGATTTGGTTGTAATGTTTCAGGGGCTTTACCAGATCATTTTTCTGTGTATCTGGCAAGCATTGTCAAGTCCACACCATCCAATTTGTTCACTTCATCTACCCCTAATATGGAAGCCAATGCCTTTTTATCTTTGTCAGTATCATGTTCCTATAAAATAAATTTCTTCTTTTAAATTTATAAATAAAAAACTAAAAACTAAAAATCAAAGAAACAATGGAAACATTTACAAATCTATAAATTGACAATGAATTACCTCATTGTGGCCAGAGTCTGCTCCCTTTGCTCTTTTCCCTCTATTTCTTGACATTTTGAGGTGACCTAGGGCAAATTATTTTCATTTAGTCTGTGGAGGAAAACGAAGTACACACTACTAGGTATGAAAGTTTTCATCTAGTTTTTCTGTATTCCTCAAGGTTTTTGACCTTTACATTGTAGAGCAAATCATGAAGTTGTTTTCCTATGAATCAATTGGTGCCTTGGGAGGGAATCTATAGTTCCTAGTCTAATTTTAGTTTGCCCACCCTCGTCTCAAAATCCCTATCTCCTCGTATTGTCTCAACCAACCTCTGTTTTAGTTTGCTCACAATCGACTTGTCTTAAAGTACTCAACTATTTTTTTAGTAAGGAAGCGAGAAAGTTGTGTTCAGAGAAAGGTATTGATGGTAATGATAAGCGAACCTGGGCATCAGGGTTTGAAAAATGCATTCACTACTCTCGGATGCAGAGGAAATAATGCAATGTCTACAATTTTACCCTCCTCCTTTGCAACCACATGAGACTTGAACAATTCACCTATAAACAAAACAATATTTACAACCCTTTCTTCACAATCCTCTCCATTTAATCAAAACAAAAATATATTTGCAAACGAAAAAATTTTATTGTAATTGTAACCTTACCTATGGTGTCAAAACCTAAATCAAATTTCTCATCTCTTCACGCGGCACTTTTCTCCTCTCTTCATGGAGCATTTTTCTCCTGTAATTATCAAATTTCTCATATATTAATTCAGGCGGGACTCCAACCCAAATGCTCGATCTCCAAACAAAAAATGAACACCAAAAATCAATAAAGTTATGTTTTGTTTTTTTTGTTTTGAAGTATGTGTAGGCGAGAATTTTTTAAATTTTTTTGATCCAGTAGTAGGCGCTATAGTCAGAACAGTTAACGTCGACTTTAGCGCCGACTTTTAGGCCAAAAATGTAATCTGTTTGGGGCACCAAAGGTGGCGCAAAGTGCGTCTAATTTAGCGCCATTTAGTGTAAAATGATGTATTTTGCTTGGAAGTTGATAAAAACGTAACCTCACAAAATTTGGATTGTCCTTATAATAAGTAACTATATCTTGTTTCCATGATAGCATTTTGACTCCATGCTTCTCTTATGATTAGCTCAATAATGACTCACTCTTTCACAACCTTACATAGATGGTTGGTGACAATCCTTATGCAAGTGATATGGCTTTGGAAAAACCAAACAACTATTCTCTTACTATCATGATGACATGATATTGGGACTATATTGGCAGCTTATGGAGTGTGCTTATGGTATTGTGATTCTCATTTCTATGTTCTCATTAACCTATTTTAGGTTGAAGCATGGTCACTAACCCACTAGCTATTATGACAGTCATACAACGACTAGACAATCCTCTCCACTTTGACTATGACAGTCCTATGCATGGTGTTTTCTTCATGACAGTCCCCAATAATGTGAATTATTGATAGTAGCTAGTTCAAATGGAGTTTTGGATGGTGTAGTAAGTTGTCCCTATGGCTCATGATAGTGCATGCCTTGGTTATGTCCTTGTGACATTACTCTCTAGATATCTCCTCTTTATAGTGACAAGGTTTCAAGAACATGACAACTTAGGTAAGGTGTCAACTTGTCTCTTTAACCTCTGGATTGTCATTTTTCAAGAATTGATCTCATTGAAATGCAAAGACAACATGTCATAGATTAGATGAAAAGATCAAGGAGATGCATGTTATAGAGTATAAAAATAAAAAATCAAAGGTATGTTTGGGCCTTTTCCAACAATATGAGAAAAATTCAAACTTTAAACATGTAGCACAGGTACCATATGAATCATTCGCATACATCACACATGTGGGACCACTAAGAAGGGAGGTAGGTGCTTAATATGAGCAATGAAAATTGCACATAATGTTTAAGTTCACGTCAACAGATATTTGGGGTTATGATAGCTAATGGAGGGGTTTCTTTTCAAAGGAAACCATTAATTTTGGAGTGAAAGGTAATGGTGAAATATAACATTAAAGATCCAATGGCTAGGATTAACCTAACAAAGATCTAATGACATGATTTCAAAATTAATAGCCAAATTATCCTTCCCTCCATCAAGAATTTAAAATTTTGGTGCCAAAGACTCTTTGAGACTATTTTGAGGGTTCTATGATAGTTTTGAGGGTTTTATGGCCACTTGGAGAGATATAGATTGCCTTAAAATGACCCATAAAAGAAAAAGGAGAGTCAAATATGAAATAAATGTCTTTTTGATGTGAATTTGTAGTCATCTTGTAATCATAAGATTTGAGCTCTAGTTGTCAAGATTATGTGTGTAAACTTTTTCTGAAGAGCAAAATGTTGCAATGTCCTATTTTATTTTTCATAGTGCATCTTAATGAAAAGCGAGTGTATTAACAAGATAAATTCAAGAATATTCTCTTGGTGCATAGCTGTTATGTGACTATTATCATTGTTGTGTATTTCAGGATCCAGAGGAGGCCTGGAGAGAGGACATGGACAGTGTAGAACTACTAAATCGCAGAGAGGAAAGTGGGTGGAAATAGATATGACAATGGAATCTATAGATACAATAGAGGTAAGAAGAGAAAGCAACCTCAACCAAAGGAGGAAGGTGTTTATGAATTCACAAATGCTACAACATAGAGGAGATAAAGTCATTTTTTTGTCCACGAGGCCTTTGAGGTCAAACTTATTGGTTGAAAATGCACAGGAATGGTGATTAAATGTGATTCTATGATCGAGGGAAAAGTTTGAAAATTAGGATGGCCAAAACATGATATCAATATGTCAAATATATGACTAAAGTGAGGTTTTGTGTTGGATAGTATATTCATTGAAATGATATAATTGGTGTACTAAACATTATTTACTATGTTGTGTATTATAGGGGCCAGACGAGGCCATGGCAACAGATCATGTCATATCAAATGAGGACACAACAGATGAAGCGGGAAATCAGGTACTCAAATCCAATTTCCTTAGGAAAAAATGATCTGATGGCATTTTGTGATACGTCCATCTTTTTTCGCAGTATTATTGAAATTTATAATGTATTATCCAATCTTGACATAAATTAATGCATGTTGCTAATTATTTTAGATGGAGATTGGAGAAAGCAGAGGCTGAGCATTCAACTAGAAAATGAAAAATATATGTATGTGGACGTAGACCTAAAACTGTTAAATCACATAGACGACAGTGGGTGGAAGAGGATATGACAATGGATCATGCAGACACAACAAATGATTGCACTGAACAAGAGGTTGGTCGGTCAGGACTATAGTACATGGGATGAATACTTTGAGAAAATTATTTTTTGTGGATGTTCTGTATATATGTTCATACAACCAATATTTTTATTTTTTAAGCCATATTTGATTATATTTCTTTGAAATTGATACATTTATGATTTATCCAATTGTTGCCAAACATTAAATAATGCTTGTGTTTGTTGATAGGTAGAAGATGTTGATGAAACACATACTAATACCCAAGATCCAACTGGGTTATTAAGATTTGGACGGGATGATCCAAACCATCCTTTAAACAATACCAAGGCAAAAAGAGAATTATTGAAGAGAATACTATCAGCTAAGAAATTTGAAGAGCTAATGAGATCCGTATACACTGATGACATGCCACCTAGCCTTAATGATGATGATCATGATAGTGAAAATGCAGTGTATGAAGAAGGCTTGAATGAAATGCTTACAGATTTCTTTAGGGATGAAAACAATGATGAAAATTCTTGGCGCTTAGGTGTGCGACCCTCAATTCCTCCCTTCCTGGGCCTGCGCGGTCTCTGGGTAACACTACCCGGGGTGCCATTCACTGACAGTTTGAGCTTTTGGTGTAGTGGTAGCCGAGTAAGTGCTAACAACTAGTGACTCTACTAGGGAGGAGTTTGATTCCCACCGATGCCCATGCGCCTTCATGTGCACAAGGTGTGCCTAGCATTCCGTGCCTGCCCAAGTGGTTATCACTAGGCAGGTACAGACTGGTGGGGCCTGTTGGCACTTAGGTGTGTGACCCTTAATTCCTCCCTTCCCAGGCCCACATGGTCTCTGGGTAACACTGCCGGGGTGCCATTCACTGACAGTTTGAGCTTTTGGTGTAGTGGTAGCCGGGTAAGTGCTAACAACAATAATGATCATATGGTTAATAGCAATGATGATAGCAGGGGTAATTACCACCAACGTAATGTTGATGATAACAACTTGAGAGACTCCATCAAGCAAGCAGCGAAGACACCCATGTTCAAATCAGGTGCAAATAGAACCTCAAAACTAACATGCACATTAATATTATTAGAAATCAAGTCACTATTTGGTTGGTCAGACAAAGGATTCACTACCCTACTGAAGTGAGTTGAAATCTATTTCTTACTTTGCAATTGTCAATTGGTGTACATAATTCATAAACATTCATCAACTTCGTTTATATTTCTTTAAGGGGATTTTAAAACCATATATTGTATATAAATAGTCCTAGTATAGATTGACATATCAAACATGTTCATCATAAGTCAAAGCATTCAATTGATTTAATCTCTGGCAATCTTACAGGGCACTAAAAACTAAAATATTCCCTGAAGATAATGTGTTGCCATCAACTTGCAGAGAGGCGCGTCTATTGTTGGTTGAGTTGGGGATTGAATATGTGAAAATTCATTCATGTAAAAATGATTGCATGTTATACAGAGATGAATATCAAAACAAGGTAGAATGCCCTATATGCAAAGAGAAGAGATATCGTACAGATGTACAAGGTCCTACAGTTCCAAAGAAGGTTTTACGTCACATGCCAATTATACCTAGACTTCAACGAATGTTTCGTTGCAAGTCACTTGCACAATTGATGGACTAGAATGCAAATAACAGAGCAAATATGGATTCATGCAAATTTCAGTCAACTCTAAAGCAATGAAACACAGAGGAAAAAATGGCCAAGAAAATTCAAAGATGAACCTCGTAGTATCAGGTTTGGTCTTGCAATTGATGGAGTGTGCCCATTCTCTTTCCTAAGCTCAAATTATAGTGTTTGGCCAATCAGATTGATAGTATACAATATCCCCCATGGATGAGTGTTAGAAAGGAGAACATTATGCTAACTCTCATTGTTCCAAGAAAACATCAAGTTAAAAACATGGATGTTTATCTTGCGCCTTTTATTGATGAGATGTAACTGCTATGGAAAGGCATAAGAATGTATGACATATCACGTCCCCCATCAAATAGGTCCTTCATGTTGTACGGTGTGCTTGTTAGATTTAGGACAAACAACTAAGAGGGGGGGTGAATCAGTTGTCCAAAACTTTCTTCCAATTAATCACTTAAATTCTTTTCTTAATTCAGCAGCATAATAATAAATCAATCATGGAAACATAATGCAACAATTCAAGAGCAGAAATACATTAACACATAAGACACCAAGATTTTTGATGTGGAAAACCCGGTTAAGGGAGAACCAATAGGGTGACTAACCCAAGATTCTATTCTTTGTTAGAAGAATAGAAAGAACAAAATGGCACATGCCAATTAGGGCTCACTGCCTGAGCACACTGCTCATAAGAGGCCCACTGCCTATAGGAGACACACTGTCTACAGAATAATAAGTATTACATATTTGAACTGAAGAATAGCATATTCACCATGCTTGAGTCAGTTCCATTTAAGCTCAATACTTTTGCTCTACCTTTTCTCTCTGCTCCTCTCTACCACACTCTCATCTCAACAAGATGCATTTGAAATGACTTTACAACTCCTTATTTATACAAGACATCAACTTAGGAATAACCATCCAAGTCAGCATTCATTACAGAGAAAATACATAAAAACAACATGACTAATTACAAAAAGACTTCACATGGATCAACACACTAACGGCCACACAGATTTGAAACTTCAATATTCCTTTAGGAACATGCCATTCTTCATAGAACATCTCCAAGATCATCTACAGGATGTGTAACTCATCCGGTCAACCAGACTTAGGAAGAACATTATCATCCGGAAGTAATTCTTCAATTATGAGCTCAATCAACAATACGGACCACCAACATGAACTGGACACAATCCAAAGACCTCCACAAGCTTGCTTGAATCACCAAGAACATCCACACTATATCTACCTATTGAAATCATTCTCTCCTTCATCCGAAACCTTAGGAACATAGTCTGTCATCACTGTCATATTGGAATAGATGCTTGCGGACCTCTAGACCATGAACCAATTGAGTTGTCAATTCACATTGACTTTCTAAACACTCCACCAAATTCGCAAAACAAGATATTTCATTTCTAGACCTCATCGAACCCATCTGTGTCACTCTGTCACTTCTGAACACCTGCCAGAACTGCTTTTACTTAAGTGGCCATAACTTCTTCAGATCTTCATGCGGACCTCTGAAATCTTTACTGGATCATCTTAAGACACATATCTACAAACCCTTTGATGTACATCCTCTGATCTTCATCTTAGCTGGGATCTTTACCTCACTGTCTTCACCGTTCTTCTCTATTCTTGATTAGGACTAATTTTCTCAATATCCTCAGCACACAGCTGATCCAATCCTTATCATCAATGCAACAGGAGTATGTTGACATCAATGAAAACACTAGTTAGGCCCATACTTGCAACAATCTCTCCCTTTCTCATTAATGACAACATATGATGTGAAAAACTATTTTACCCATCAAGACAAGAACTTCTCCACACTGTCACAACTCCCCCTATCAACAAAAACCATTCACATGTCTTCTCTTCCTTTCTTGCTCCCCCTTTGATCAACAATTACATATTTTTCACATGTCTTCTCTCCCCCTTTGACATCAATGGCAAAGGGCACATACTTGCATCAATTTAGAATCATACCATCTGCTCCCCCTGAGTAGCAGCTTCCCATCATCAATCTGGACCACAAAATATAACTGTGAGATACACCTGACTGATGCACATCGGTGCACCTTAATTCAGAACCAGAGGGGTAATAACCCCTAACCTCTCCCTGAGATGCTCAAAAGAGTCCTTACGTAGAGGTTTAGTAAAAATATCTGCAATCTGATCCTTGGAAGGCACAAACTCCAATATGACTTCATTCTTGTTCACTTGCTCTCTCAAAAAGTGAAACTTGATGGATATATGTTTAGTCTTTGAATGCAACACCAGATTTTTTGATGTGTTAATTGCACTTGAGTTATCATAGAAGATTGTGATAGGTTCTTCATACTCCACTCTAAGATCTCTTAGCATTTGCTTCATCCACAATACTTGAGTGCAACTACCTACTGCTGCAATATATTCTACTTCTACAGTGGAAAGAGATATTGCCTCTTGTTTCTTACTCAGCTAATAAACTAATCTCTTCCCTAAAAAGAATGCTCCACCACTAGTACTCTTCCGGTCATCCACATCTCTTGCCCAATCTGCATCTGTATATGCATGAAGAGAGAAATCATGACTCAACTGTCCCTTTTAGATATCTAAAAATCCTCTTGATTGCCATGACATGAGATTCTCTAGGATCAACTTGGAATCTAGCAACAAGACCAACAACATTCATAATTTCAGGTCTAGTTTGAGTGAGATACAATAGTCCTCCAATCACTGACCTATACTTTTTCTAATTAGCCTTAGGAGAGTCATCATCTTTTCTCAATTTACATCTGGTTGCCATGGGAGTGCTCATTGGTTTTAAGTCTTCCATCCCAAATTTCTTCAATAATTCTTTCACATATTTGGTCTGAGAAATGAAGATTCCTTTCTTTGTTTGAGTGATTTGCAGACCCAAGAAGAAATTCATTTCCCCAAACATGGACATCTCAAATTCACTTTTCATTTGATTTGCAAAAAATTTGCACATACTATCTCTTCCTCCAAAAATGATATCATCAATAAACACTTCAACAATCAAGATATTTTCATGATCAATTTTGAAGTATAAATTATTGTCAGCAGTACCTTTGTTGAAACCAATCT
Source organism: Cunninghamia lanceolata (assembly GCA_027924645.1). Lineage (NCBI taxonomy): Eukaryota > Viridiplantae > Streptophyta > Pinopsida > Cupressales > Cupressaceae > Cunninghamia > Cunninghamia lanceolata. The sequence goes on from BSBN01002272.1 coordinate 103,765, forward strand.
TCATAAGATGCTTATCCAGTCTTTCATACCAGGCTCTTGGGGCTTTCTTGAGTCCATACAGTGCTTTCTTCAACTTGCAGACCATATCACCATGATTAGATAATTGAAATCCATCTGGTTGCTCAATGTAAACTTCTTCTTCCAAGTCACCATTCAGGAAGGCAGACTTGACATCCATCTGATATACTTTAAATCCTTGAAGGCAGCAAATGCAAGAAATAATCTGACTGCTTCAATTCTTGCCACTGGAGCAAAAGTTTCTTCAAAATCAACTCCTTCTACTTGAGAGTAACCCTTGCAGACCAATCTGGCTTTGTTTCTAACTACTTCACCATCTTCATTCAATTTATTCTGGAAGACCCATTTTGTTCCAATCACATTCTTGTTTTTAGGTCTGGGAACAAGATATGAAGTGTGATTTTTTTCAATTTGCATCAGCTCTTCCTCCATTGCTTTAGTCTAATTTTTCATCATTGCAAGCTTCATTCACTAACTTAGGTTCAATCTTTGAAATCAGACAATACTCTTCTAAATCTTGAGCAATCCTTCTTCTTGTTTGAACACCTTTGCTTTTCTTACCTATGATCTGATCTTCAGAGTGATTCAGTCTTACATACCTAGGAATTTTGGGAGTTTCTTGCATTTCTGATTCTTGAATAGGTTCATTCAAACTTATCTCTTCTTCCTGATTTACCGGATCAGTCTGAATCTAAATTTCAGAGGGAGCTTGGACTTCTTGAACAAAAACATCATTTTGATCATCTTCATCATAATCATAAAACCTTGAGGGTTTTTCAATACCTTCATCAACCTTCACATCTGTACTTTCTACAATCTTCCTTAATCTCTTGTTATAACACCGGTATGCTTTTCTTTGAGTAGAATAACCCAAGAATATTCCTTCATCACTTCTAGCATCAAATTTTCCTAGTTCTTCATCTCTTTTAATGCAACATTTGCTACCAAAGACTCTGAAATACCTCACAGTGGGAGTGATGCCAAACCAAAGTTCATAAGGAGTCTTACAGGTATTGCTTCTGATTTGTACTCGATTGCGAGTATAGACTGCAGTGCTTACAGCTTCTCTCCAGTAGATCTGAGGAACATTTGCTTCCATCATCATGGTTCTAGATCCTTCCTAGATGGTCTGATTCTTTCTCTCCACTACTCAATTCTGTTGTGGAGTCTTAGGAGCAAACAACTGTCTTTTTATTCCATGTTTCTCACAGAATTCTATGAACTCACTGGATGTCAATTCTCCACCTCTATCAAACCTCATACATTTTAGCTTTAATCCAATTTCATTCTCTACCGTAGCTTTGAATATTTTGAATTTCTCAAGAGCTTATGATTTCTCTTTCAGAAAAGTCACCCACATCATCTGGGAATGGTCATCAATTAATAACATGAAGTATCTATCACCTTGCACATTCCTAATTCTTGTTGGACCACATAGATCAGTATGAACTAAGTCCAGAAATCTGATAGAAGATCGTTCCTTTCTTTTGAATGAGACTCTATTTTGTTTACCCAACTAACATTCTTTGCACAAACTATTGGTAGGTTTTACCAATCTTGGAAGATCTCTTACAACCTGAGTGTTTCTTATCTTGATGATATTATCAAAATTCGCATGACACATTCTCCTATGCCATAACTAGCTTTGATCAATTTGAACAAATAAACAACTTTTACCAGTACCAACCAAGTGGAAGATATTACCTTTTGTTTGAGTACCCGGATGCAATCTCTGTTTCAGAACTTTCAAAGATCTTGCATTTTCCATTCTTGAATTGGAGATCATAGCCTTTGTCCACCAACTGTCCAACACTGAGAAGATTGTGCTTCAGACCTTCAATATATAGTACATTACCAGTTTTGTTCTTTCCATCAAAAGAAATGGTTCCTCTACCTCTAATTCTGCTAGCAGAATTATCACCAAACTTTACCACTCCTCCTTCATACCTTTCCAAATCTATGAACTTATTTTTGTCACCTGTCATATGGTGAGAGCATCCACTATCAATGACCCAATCATCCTTTTCTTCAACTTGGGCAGCCAGAGCTCTTTCTACAATTTTATGATTTACAGATTCAGAGGGCATTGGATCTTCTTCCTTGATAGCAATAAACACCCAGTCACTTCCAGATTTGTTTCCTATCTTTGATTCATCATATGTTACTCCTTCATTATCATCATCTTCATGAACATAGTAACAATTTTTTTGGAACCTTGATCTGTTAGGATTTGGCCTTGAAAATCTTTCCGGACACCTTGAGGCAAAATGACCAATCTTATTGCAGTTTAAAACACCTAAAAGGCAATTTCCCCTCATACTTACTAGATCCTCTTGGTAGTCTTTTTGCAATAAGGGCTTCAAGTTGAGTAGCTTCTGCTTCATCTTCTTCTAGGTCTTTTCTTGCTTTTTCATACCATGATAGTTTCCTTGAAGAGTTCTCTCCCGAATCAAACTTCTATTTTCCTTTTACAGAGGCACTAGCATTGAATGCAAATTCAGTCTTAGGGGGTGCATCTCCAAACTTGGTCAATTTAAATGCAGCCAATTTACCAACCAATTGATCTCTTGTGATACTTGAGAAGGATCTGAATTCTTTAATACCAGCAACCTTATATTTGTAAGAATTAGGAAGAGATCTGAGAACTTTACCAACAATCTCATCTTCATCCAAGATTCCACCAGCACATCTAATGCCACAAACAAGCTCATTTACTCTTGGCATAAATGAAGTGATATTTTCATCTTCTCTCATCTTCAGATTTTCAAATTTTCCTTTTAGACTCTGTAGCTTGGCACATTTAACATACTTGTCTCCTTCATGCAAAAGTTCCAGTTTTTGCCAAATCTCATATGTAGTTTTAGATCAATAACATTTGTCAGCTCTGAATCAAATGAGGCACTTATAAGAGCTTCTTAGTCTATAGATTATTTTTAGCATCTCTGATTTCATCTACGGTATGCGGAACATTCTGTGGAGGATCATATTTCTTTGAAGCCATGATCCAATACTGCATTCCCATACATTGCAAGTGGCATTCCATGCGATTTTTCCAAAGAGTGAAATTGGTTCCATCAAACCTTGGACTATCCTTCTTGTAGGACGACATCCTAGATCTCCTCAAGCGATTAAGCTCCTTTTAGAGGAACTCGGCTCTGATACCAATTGTTAGATTTAGAATAGACAACTGCGAGGGGGGGTGAATCAGTTGTCCAAAACTTTCTTCCAATTAATCACTTAAATTCTTTTCTTAATTCAACAGCATAATAATAACTTAATCATGGAAACATAATGCAACAATTCAAGAGCAGAAATACATTAACACATAAGACACCAATATTTTTGACGTGGAAACCCGGTTAAGGGGAAAAACCACGGGGTGACTAGCCCAAGATTCTATTCTCTGTTAGAAGAATAGAAAGAACAAAATGGCACATGCCAATTAGGGCTCACTACCTGAGCACACTGCTCACAAGAGGTCCACTACCTACAGGAGACACATTATCTATAGAATAATAAGTTACATACTTGAACTAAAGAATAGCATCTTCACCATGCTTGAGTCAGTTCCATTTAAGCTCAATACTTATGCTCTGCCTTTTCGCTCTTCTCCTCTCTACCCACACTCTCATCTCAACAAGATGCATTTGAAATGACTTTACAACTCCTTATTTATACAAGACATCAACTTAGGAATAACCATCCAAGTTGGCATTCATTACAGAGCAAATACATAAATGCAACATGACTAATTACAAAAATATTTCACGCAAATCAACACACTAACAGCCACACAGATCTGAAACTTCAATATTCATTTAGGAACACGCCATTCTTCATAGAACATCTCCAAGATCATCTACAAGATGTGTAACTCATCCGGTTGGCCAGACTTAGGAAGAACATTATCATCCGGAAGTAATTCTTCAATTACGAGCTCAATCTTCAATGTGGACCACCAACATGAACTGGACGCAATCCAAAGACCTCCACAAGCTTGCCTAAATCACCAAGAACATCCACACTATTTTTGCCTATTGAAATCATTCTCTCCTTCATCTGGAACCTCAGGAACACAGTTTGTCATCACTGTCATATTGGAATAGATGCTTGTGGACCTCCAAACATGAACCAACTGAGTTGTCAATTCACATTGACTTCCTAAACACTCCACCAAATTTGCAGAACAAGATATTTCATTTTCGGACCTCACCTGACCTATCTGTGTCACTGTCACTTCTGAACACCTGCCAGAACCGGTTTTACTTAAGTGGCCATAACTTCTTCAGATCTTCATGCGGACCTCTGAAATCTTTACTGGATCATCTTAGAGACACATATCTACAAACCCTTTGATGCACATCCTCTGATCTTTATCTTAGCTGGGATCTTTACCTCACTATCTTCACTGTTCTTCTCTATTCCTGATTAGGACTAACTTTCTCAATATCCTCAGCACACAGCTCATCCAATTCTTATCATCAATGCAACAGGAGTATGTTGACATTAATGAAAACACCGATTAGGCCCATACTTGCAATAGTGCTATGTCAGACTATTCATGATTTCCCAGGACTTGGTGTTTGTTCTGGTAAGATAAAATATTTACGTATTTACACTCATAATTTATTTTCATCCCAACTTTCATACTTGGTTTTATACTATTTTTTTGATGTTATTAACATTACTTATTGAATTGCAGGGCTTCAAAAAAAGGGGATATTTTCATGTCCAAGATGTGCAGAACAATTTCAAGGGTGGTATTCTAAAGATCTACATAAATTTATTTACGCAAACAACAAGGTTGTTCTACCACTAGATCATAAGTTTAGAAATCACCTAAAGAATCAATTTGATGGAAAAGTTGAAAATAGAGGCCCTCCCATGATTATGGGTCCAGGTGATTGGCTTAAGAAGTATGAAGATGTTGAATCCATAGGGCAAGTGTTTGGGTAGTAGGGTTATACCCTACTCCTGAGACACCTTCCTCTAAATCAAATTCTGCAACTAACATGGAGTCATCTTGTGCTCGGATCTAATCTAAAAGAAACATTTTGGACAACTCCATCCCTGGTATAATCAACATATTACTTTTCAACACCATTTCTCTTGCCTCTTGGGGTGTGACATTAATATTATCAATATTCAATTCTGCAAATGTCTGAGCCTGGATCTCAGCATGTTTTGACTCATCAACTCCTATAAGATTAATATTCAACTTTTCATCAAATTGTTTCATTTTCGTTTTGATCTAGAAATCTTTGAACTCATTATTGTGTAAAAAATTATCATCCTCTATGGATCTCAAAGAGACCACTACCCTCTCATCCTCTTGAATCTCATCAGTTCCCTCCTCTGACAACCTGACCTTTGGATCATGAGTCTTTTGACTTTTTTGTTATTTTGCTACCTCTTTCAATTTAGTCAAGGCTAAGACTGATTCTTGTTCTTCATCATCACTTCAATCATATTCCACTAATGGCTCCATCTTCTATTTTTTGGCCTGTGGCTCATGAGTGGGAGATGGAGGGGATGGACGTGTAGGTGATGGGGGTGATATCTAAGATGTGGATGTTTCATGTGGTGGTTGGTGGGGTGTGGGCAATGGAATGAGTCCCTTATCTTGAGCCATTTTGTATAATTCATCAAATTTACTCAAAATCATTTGCATTATTTTTAGAAGGTTAGGTTCATCTGCAAAAAAGCCTTTGAATCTTCTATCTTTTTCCTTCTTTTGATTTTCCCACCTCATCATTACATTCCACCTTTTTTTGGCCTACATTACATCAGCAAAATACACCAAATTCCTTATAACATCCTCTCCAGAATGAAATTTATGTGAAATAGCCTTCTACATCAATAGGGTTCTTCTGATCATATTGATGTGACCCTCTGCGTCACATACTCTTTCTATTCCAGGTTTGAGGGAGTAATTGACCCTTATAAACCTTTGCACTTCTTCAAGCATATCTGACCCAATGGCCAGCTCTTCAAACATAGTCAAGTCAGGCAAAAATGTGTGTTTCCTCTGATTTCTCATCGAGTCATGTTCCATCCAGAGCATCTGCCAAACAAACTCCAAGAAACACACTCTTGCAGGTACAAACTTAGGTAAAATGTGTGGTGTTTGGTTGCACCCATATACTCTGATAATAGTATGTTGTGACATAAGAACCAATCAGCATAATTATGAGTATAGCCTTGGTCTAGCCCATACTACACAGGCCTCATTACCTTCATCAATGACCTCAGGCATTCTTGGTGTTGGGTAACCAAGAGCAGCAATCAATCTGATAGCAAAATCATCTTGAAACACTACAAAATCACTTTTTGTAGACCTACTATCCCAAATGTAGCACCAGTTTTGCACAGGGAGTCTAAATCCTCTTTCTTGTGTACACAATTACATTCCTTGTAGTCCACTTCATTTCATTCTAATACATAATTAAGTGACACAATAAAGAATATTTTTTGACAGTAATAGGGGCCTTGGCTTCCCTAACTTGTAGCAAACCTTCATGTATTTGTTCTTCGATCATAGATGCAAAATCAAATTCTACATTTGACTCAGAATGTTGAATTATCATAGCCATTCTCATCAACCCTATTTGCATTTGCTCCTCTACATCTATCCCCAAAACTTGACACAATGCATAATAGATATTCTTGAAATAAACTTGGAATTCAAAAACTTGGAAAGGTTCCATTTTGGAAGAAGGAATACAGAGCCTTTTGTTATCATCACCCCTCTTCATGTGTAAAGGGAGCTCATCACTTCGATATGTTCTCCTCAACCTCTTATATTCTTTCTCAAGTTTCACTAAGTTCACCTCTGTTACAGCTTGTTTATTGAGCTTGAAACATTTGATAATGGCATCTCTACTGATATCCACTAAGCACTCACCATTTGGAAGCCTCACAATTTTGGTTGGAGCATGGTAACTGCGGGCAAGGGCTTCAATCAGCTAAATGTCAATGAAAATGTTGGAAACAATTAATTTAGACAAATCTAGGGCCCATGGGTTTGATGCTAGTTCCTGGTCATTCCTTTTTATATAAAAGTACTAGTAGAGATTCCATCCCGACAAA